>JAWNMW010000579.1:0-119144 GCA_035043565.1 Drosophila robusta
TACTTGTAGTTATCTGCTTCAGACAGTGTTAAAATTTTTGTACAACGCCCACTGGCCGGCTGGCAAATCGATAACATGGCGATAAGCCTCAAATCGCAAATCGATAAAAAGTGAATATTTCCCACAATATTTAAGTTAGTCACTAAATTTGCTATGTAGATTGCTAGTGACCTCTCCCAAAGATTGCGACTTCCCGCCCACGCCCACTAGAAGGCCTCCCAGCGCCCCCGCCTAAAAACATCACAGAAAAAAACAAATTTTTAAAGGTACATGCCTGCTCACCCCCTTTAAAAATCCGTAAACAAATTTTCTGGCCACGCCCATTCCCGCCCCCGCGAATAGCTATATATCCCACAATTTTAGAGCTAGTCATCAAATTTTAAAGGTAGATGGCTGATTACCCCTTTTAAAGCTCGGTAAGAAAATTTCCCGGCCACGCCCAAAAAATGGTGATCACGCCCACCCCCGCCGAAAACAGAAAATATCTAACCCGAAACCGTGTCTTCATATATTTCAATCCCTTTGCACTCATACTCATCCACAGAATTACATATGTATATACACACACACATGTAAATGCAGGCTGCATGCCCCCACAATGGAATTTTCAGGGCTTAAGAAGAGCATTTAATCTGTGTAAAAACCAAAACCCAAATCGGAAGTATTTGAATTGCGTTTTTTCCTGCACATTTTTGCATATTTGGGGCGAATGAATAGGTATCCAAAACTTTCTTTGACGGCGTATGCTTCACGCGACCATTTTGAACTAAATTTGGTGGTCTTAGCTCTTTTGGTATCTGAGATATGCTACAAAAAAACCGAGTCAAAAAACCGATAATTATCGATAATAAGGAAACGAGTCAAGTTATCGATGATTTGAAATAAACTTGATCTGCGTATCGTATACACGAACTTAAAAAGTCCAAGTTCACTTTTCTAGCTTCTGTAGTCTCCGAAATCGACGCGTTCATTCAGACGGACGGACATGGCTAGATCCACTGGGCTAGTGTTGCTGATCACGAATATATATACTTGACGGGGTCGGAAATTCCTCCTTTGCCTGTTACATACATTTGGCTGATCCACAGGGCTAGTGTTGCTGATCACGAATATATATATTTTGACGGGGTCGGAGATTCCTCCTTCTGCTTGTTACATACATTTGCATAAAACCATTATACTCTGATTTACTCATTTTCAAAGTGTTCAGAGTATAAATATAATTTACCTGGTAATCTGAGATTATTTTTGGTTGCTTTTTTCGTTTTAATTAATTTAAAGCATAAAGTATAAAAAATTCACAAACAAATAAATTAAGTCATATTTGATAAGCTAAAACAATCGCATTTGCAATTTTAATATATTTTATAAGTTTATAAGTTTAGTTATTCGAGCTCCTTAAAGTTTTTGTTAGATTCTGGTTGAAATAAGCTGTGAGCGACATACATACATATGTATGTAAATATGTACATGTGTCGGAAACGTTTCCTTATGTACGTTACATTTTATTACGCACGGGTATAAACAACCAAATAGCACAATAATCAGCGCAATTAATTACAATTACGTAGAATTTATTTTAAACTAGGAAATACATTTAAAAAAAAACACTAGATTTTGATTATGCTTGTACATACATATGTATGTATGAATTTACATGTGTACATATCATGGTACGTACCTGTCAGCGTTTGCTGTCGAATGTGACGCTCCTCTGATGGTATTGTTACTGGGAATCGGTGTTAGTGTTGAATTCGTAATTGTCGTTTTCTGTGGAGATTTCTGCCCTACTCCAAGGGTATTATCGGCTGACGTAGTTCTGCTTATCTCCACCTTACCACTTGCTGGTGGTACAGTTTCTGTCCTGTTTAATTGACCATAATTTGGATATCACTGGTCAACTTTCAGCATTTATCGATAACGCTTTGTTATTATACCCTCTCAGCGGTTTGTCCATCAAAACCACGACTATGAATTTTTAATTTGTCTCAGGTTTTTTTTTTGATGATGTTACGAACTAGAGCTGATCACAATTATTACTATTAGTTACTTGTAACACGTATCGCAAAGTATCGGATTACATTCAGCACTAATAATCGTATAAACGACCAACACATGAGGGGTATCACACGGTAATTGTTTAGTTTAAATTCCGTAGATAAAGAAAGTACAAATAAATAGGGCTTTTGGCCTAATCGATGCAGATTTGCACAAGGATTCGATCTCTGGCGGCGGAGAATAGCTATTATCCATAAAAGAATATATAATTTAGCTAACAGCTTGTCACGCTGAGAGTGTCAATCTGAGTAGAATATCGATAGGTTTCAGAGATGAGTATCATCATTCGTTAGATAGTTGGCTATCAACTATCTTAAATGCAGTTGAAAAACGTGCAGAAGTAAATATAAGTTGTATGCACTAGTATAGTAAAATTAAAAATTAAAAAAAAATGTGGACATTACTGTTGGAAAATATAGCTTTAAGTGCACTAAAGCGAGACTAACATTTTTTTAAAATAAAAAATATGTAAAAATTGTATATATTAAAAAAAAAAACAATTAGGATAGCAAACGTTTATATTGGAGGTCATCTTATGTGTGCAAAAAATTTAGGGATATCCCTTACTTTTTTGCAAACGTATGATAACCTCCTCTAAAGATCACACAAAAATGGTTGGTTGGTTACCCATTCCGACCATTCCTGCCCTCAAAATTTACAAAAATTTATATTATCCCAACGGTGGCAACGCAAAATTTTTTATGTGCGTAATAAGAATAACTTTTATTACGTAAATATAATAATTCTGTTGGATAGCTTAAGCTGAATAAACTGTAATGCGGTTGTTTAACACGCAGCTCAAGTTTTGCCAGCTGCTTTGTTCGGTAGCGACGCAAACCTGTTTTGTTTTTCATTAAATTTTACGAGTAATTAATGATTGCGTACAATTCTTGTTAGACAACAAAACATGAAGTTTGTCCCACAAACCCCTGACTTGTAGGTTGCACTGATGCCTAGAGCTAAAGATTTTGTTTTTTATACACATATTATTTTTACGGTCACGAGGGGCCAAGTCAGCGTTCTGTTGCCAGCTCTGCCGCGAGCCATGGGCTATGCTCCGGCGCTGCCGCGGGCCCTGGAGCCGAATTATGCTCAAGTCAGTTCTAAGTTGGAAACTCAAAAGCTCAGTTGAGAAAATAAAATATTCGAATTTAATATAAAAAAGGGATTTGTTTACTGGCGCCCAACGGTCGAAGTACCCGCGATTTAAATCGATAAATTGTTAACAAACCAAACATATTGTAGTGCTAACGCCGCGGTGGCAAAAAATAAATAGAACAAAATTCGAGCCCAAACGCGGCGATTTTAACTTTGATTTATTGCAAAAAAAGCAGTAACATTAATAAAGAGAAAAATTAATAAAAAAAAAAAGAATTTCTGAACGATTTGTGACCAGCGAAGGTAAAAATTGACGACAATCCACAACGCTGCGCTACACCCCGCATGTAAGTGAAGTGCTCATTTCGCTTTGTAATAAATAAATAAAATAAATAAAGAATCAAGTTAGCTAGCGTACGTCCCGAATTAGGGTGAACAGGTTATAGAATATTTTCGTTCCCTTAAATTTCGTTAGAAATTCATTTTGTGAAAATTTCTATAAATTCTTTTTCAAAAAATAAAATAATAAATAAACTATTTTTACAAATCCACAAAAACATTCAACAAACCATATAAGCGTTCAATCTTTTGCACGTATTTTGTGACTTAATGTTAAGAGTGAAAAACGAGCGAACAGTAGCGACGAAGAACTGATGCCCTCATACCGCGAAACAGATAACAGAATGAGCAAGTCTGGAAGCCCAGATGCGCGCATGCCTTGAACATCACACAATTGCTTGAACAAAAATTAGCAGCAGTTACCGAACAGCTAAATAGCCTTAAGGCGACCACACCAGAAGTGGAAATATACCAAGCCACTGAAATTGTACCAGGACAAAAGTGTGACGAGCCTTTAGATATTGTTAAGTCCATTCCTGAATTTGACGGGAAGCAAGGCAATTACGTCTCATGGAGACAAGCGGCTATTTCAGCCTACAAAGTTTCGAGCCCTACAATGGGAGCTCTAGGCATTATCAAGCCATTGCCATTAATCGAAACAAAGTAAGATGCACCGTACTTAACTTTAAAGCAATTATTGCAAGATTAAATTTCACATTTGCCGACAAAACACCGGTACATGTGATACAACAGAACCGTTGTATTCCAAGATACGGTAATTTGCCCCTCTTAAAATACTATGGCGAGGTAGAAAGAAACTTGACTCTACTTACAAACAAAACCCTCATAACTTATGACGGCTGCACAGCAATTCTAAACGAAAAATATGGAACCGACGCGCTCCATACGTTTGTTTGTAGGCTAAGAAAATCGATTAAATAGGCCGTTTTTTCCAGCTCAGCCGCGGATCTACCAACCGCTTTAGCATTAGCACAGGAGGCAGAATCAAGTAATGAGAGAGGCATTTTTATGGCAAATTATGCAAAGCACACTGAGGAAAAATCTCTGAAACATAATGGCTAACGATCCCAGGGTTCACGTTAGCAGGAAAATGAGAATAATTTCCAACACAAGAGCCAATTTTTCCAAAAAGGGCTAAAGGAAAACCAGGGACAACACAAAGTAGGTAGTGCGAAGCAACGCTTTCATAACCAGAAAACACAGGGGCAAGGTCCCGAACCGATGGAGATAGATTCCTCATTGCGTTTTGGCGCCAACTCAGGTACAGAGTAGCAAAAAAAAAACTCAAAACTATGGTGCCAATCAAATCAATCAATAAATGCAAAGTCACCAGTAATTAAGTCATTTTCCCCAGGAAAAAAATAACGATAACTACGAAATTCATTCACAATCACAAGCAACAGCAGTTGATGATTAGTCTGAGGAGCAGCAATTGAGCAAAAATGCCCCATTCACAATGATTGACCAAACAATTAAGGCATTTGCGGACGTTAAGAGTCCCTACCCTACAACACAAACACAGTCGCTACTATCACAGATGGTGAACCTGTGTACTCCAAGATGTATCCATACCCACTGGGCGTGTCTTTTGTCAACGCGGAAGTTAAGCAACTTCTAGCGAATGGTATTATAAGACCGTCCAAATCGCCTTATAACAACCCTCTGTGGGTCGTCGGCAAAAAAAGTGTCGACGAATTAGACCATAAACAAAAATGATTGGTAATCGATTTTTGTAAACTAAACCAAAAGACTACGGACGACAAATACCCTACCCCAACCATATTGTCTAACATGGGAGACGCACAATACTTCACAACATTGGACCTCAAATCGGGCTTCCCCCAAATAGAATTGGCAAAAAAAGGACAGAGAAAAGACCGCATTTTCTGTTAACAGCGAGAAGTATGAATTTCGCAGGCTCCCTTTTAGGCTTAAAAACGCCCAAGCATATTCCAGAGAGCAATAGATGATGCGCTCCAGGATCAAATTGGATCTAGCAGCTTACTATAGGTGCTTTATAACAGGAGACTTCTAACGGACATCTTAAAAGGCGGAAACGGCAAAATTAGCCCCAATCATTCAAGAAAAGTTAACCTTGAACTGACACGAAACCAGCTTGAAGCTTTTAACACACTGATACTAACGAACCCTGACTTCAAAAAGCCATTTGACCTAACGACAGACGCTTCAGGCCATGGTTTTGGAGCTGTGTTGTCCCAGGGCGGACGCCCTATTACCATGATTTCACGAACATTGCGCGATAATGAAGTAAACTTCGCCACTCCGAAACTATTTATACGGAGTCAGAATATTTAACATCTTCACAGATCACCAACCTCCGACATTTGCAGTATCAGATAAAAACCCGAATGCAAAAAAAATGCTAGAAAGTTTTTATTGACGAGCAGAACGCCAATATTATTTGCAAGCCTGGCAAAGAGAATTTCGTGGCAGATGCCTTGTGTCGCCAGAACGTAAATAACCTTGAAGACGCTGTAAATTCAGACGTTGCCACAGTGCACAGCGAGGAATCTCTGACATATACTATAGATTCAACAAAAAACCGGTAAATTGCTTCCGGAATCAGATAATAGCATACCCACACTAAGAACGGTCATTCTTTTTATAAAAAAAGTTAGAGACACTGTCCAATTCTCTGACCGAAGCACTATTGCAAACCTTACAGACGTAATCAAAGCGGATGTTGTCCACGCAATACATTGCGAATTGCCTATCCTGGCCTTTATCCAACACAGGCTAGTCGAAATGTTCCCCCCACCGTGTTCAGATATACCAAGAATATTGTCACTGACATATCTAACAACACAGAACACAGAGAAATCGCCACGGCAGAGCATAACCGAGCTCATCGCGCAGCTCAAGAGAATGCCAAACAGATACTTCAGTATTATTTCTTCCCCAAAATTAGTGGATTAGCAACAGAAATAGCCGCAAATTGCAGAATATGCGCCATAGGGAAATATAATCGCCAGCCCATCAAGCAAACAATAGGCAAAACCCCAATACCATCATACGCAGCAACTATAAAATATAATAGATAAATACACTCCGTGGCAGACAAAAAACCGATAGAAGTCATTCATTCGACACCTATAGAACTTACAACACATATTGAGAACAAAATCAAATCAGCACAAGAAAAAAATATTGGACAAATGAACAAGAACAGACTTCACAAAAATTACCAGGTAGGGAGAAGGTATTGTTAAAGTCAAATAAAAGATTAGAAAATAAATTATCACCCTTGTGCTCAGAAGAAATAATAGAAGCAGATTTGGGCACAACGGCTCATATAAAAGGGAGGGTGGTCAATAAGGACAGCCTAAAATAATCCCCTTACTTAATATTTTTCAATTTTACATTTTATTTTGACTAGGCTTAAACACTTAATATTATTCTTTTATTTCACTACATTTTAGGATATTCGCTCGTAGCATAAACCTGCTGGGAACCGCACTGAAAGTAGTTGCCGGTAAACCAGACTTTGACGACTGGGATCAGATAAGGTTTTGGCAAGGACAGAGAGAACGTAAACTGACAGATTGAGATAAATACTAAATTCCAAAGACGACTGAACGAAATTACAAAGACTTTAAACTCAATTCATAAAAACGAAGATTAAGATTATGAACACTTATATGATACCATTTCAGCCAAAAACAGAATAATTGTTACTAATCTGGAAGACTTAATACTATCCATAATATTAGCATAAATCAATATAATCAGCCCTGTCATTCTGGACAGATGTCAAAGAAATAGCAAATGAGTACCTCACAAATGTTAGCGTAGCAGATATTTTAGGTGTATCTAACACTATAGCTTTTCAAAATACTCATTTATTACATTTTTTAATTAAATATCCTAAACCTAAGTTAGTTTGTAAAAAAATAATATTTTTCCCGTTCAGGATAAAAAATTAATCTTAGACTTAGAAATCAGCTGTACAGTAGCCGACAGCGGTGCGTAAACCTTCGCCGTCTGTGAATGCAACGCCGCTGTAAGCACCACCTTCTGCAAGAGGCTGAAGAACACAACTTGCGCCCAACAACTAGTGTTTGGAACCATCGCACATTGTGCCATTTGCCCTGGGCATCTAGAACCGATAACTCTGGTTGACGAAGGCCTTCTTATTATCAACGACGCGACCATCTAGGTCGAAGATAGTAATGGCGCCAGTCAACTAGTTTCTGGTACACACCTGGCAACCTACGACGACTACATCTTCCTGAATGGCACATTATACGTCAACCATCGAGGCGTCCTGAAAGACCTGCGGTGTCCGCCTCGTCCCAAACCAAAGTGACTAGCCATCGAGAACATCTGAGTTTACCATTTCTACACGACCTTACCCTGAAGAATCTTCAACGCATTGGCGATCTTCAATCCGAGCTGCTGTCAAAGCCGCTGCTGTCTCACTTTCGCCCTTGTCTTGCCGTGCTATTTGGATAGTCCATCGACACCTTGCCCTTAAGCGCCGAATAGAACACACGGCACCTTTAGGGAAATCCGAGGACCGCTGCGCCGAGTGATTGCTGCAAGAACGGTTACGAGGCGCTAAGTCAGCGTTTTGTTGCCAGCCATGAGCCATGGGCTATGCTCCGGCGCTGCCGCGGGCCATGGGCTATGTGGTCGGGAGCTGAATTATGCTTAAGTCAGTTCAAAGTTGGAAACTCAAAAGCTACGTTGAGCAAATAAAATATTCGAATTTAATATAAAAACGGGATTTGGATACTTATTCACAAATTGCTATGGTACATATATTTTTATTCTTATTACAATGTGAACGAATATTACGCTGTCAGTTACACACGACTGGAAAGTTTCAACTTGTTCAAGTGTACTAATTATGCATGTGGTGGCTGTGATTACACTGTGAAAGAGCATTGCGCTGTTGGTTACACATTTTTATTCGTTAAACCATTGTAATAACTGCCTTTTTCAACTTTACAGGAAGTAAGCCAATTTTATTATTTATTTTAACTGCCGGATAATGTTGGGAAAATAGGACTTTGGTAGTTCATTGATCATTCTTGGAGTTGCTAAATTTATACTTTTAGAATGATAGTTTTAGCGAGACAGTTGGTTCACTTGACGAGACAGTTGGTGATTTAAAATTGCGAGAGAATTAGCTGGCAATATACATTCTGCGCTCCAATGCTAGTTTTAATTTATTTGCATAAACAATGTGGAAGTGCAATAGCTTTTGATCGCGTTGTTTTCTTTGAATGTATTATAAAAAATCGATCACAACACCGAAAATTAAGTCTTATTGCCTTTATTAAGAGCCCAAGTTTCTGTTGCTGTTGCAAAATTTGTTTTTGTAGCTAGTAGTGTTGAACATTATGTAAAGTCAAAGCCACGTTAATACTATTGCAGACTCTTGCAATTTAAGGCCTCTTTGGATTTGATAGCAATGATTCCAGCATAATGTATTTGCTTGTGCTGTCGGGGCCCGGAAATTTGAATCTATTATAGATGAAAATGTATTGGGAGCTAACATACAGATGGTGCAAAGAGAATTGTTGTATTTAAAGTGAGGGAACAAGTAATCGTTGTAGGCTTTCCATTCTTAGTGTCTTCAATAGAGTGAGCTTGATTTGAAATTTCTTGCATATCATAATCGTAGTAGGCTGTAGTTAATGTTGTTGTTTGATTGTAAATTGTGATAATTGATATCGCATCTAAAGAAGAGGTCTGTTCTTGGCCTCGTAGCTGGTTATAAGGCTGTGCAATGCTACATGTAGAGAGGCTCCTGGTGTTGCAGCGGTGGAGGCTTTTCTGAAGAAGTCTTCAAGCCATCTTCAGGATTAACTTCCACCATCATCACTTTGATCGTATTTTCTGTAATGCCATAGAGCCTTCTGGTACAGAACAAGGCTCCAGCATGCTTCAAGTCCGCAGATACGTACTCTGCGAAGGGCGCCATTTTGTACTCAAGTAGCTATTTGTCGACATCTTCCATCAAAGCTGGAAACTTTTCCTCCTATTAGTTTTCCACCTAGACGAATACCAGCAAGCAACTTCCACAGTGAGGCAAAGAACCATTGGGTTGGATCAATGATATTTGCATTTAAAGTATTAATTGTCTCTTTCGATTTTATTTAGTACTCCGGTCACTTTTTACACCCTGAATAATGGTTTTCTGCAAATGTATGTAACAGGCATACCGACCCCATTAACTGTACATCTTCTTTATCAGCATCACTAGCCGAGTCGATCTAGCCCTGTCCGTCTGTCTGTCCATCCGTCTGAATGCACGCGTCGATTTCGGAGACTACAGAAGCTAGAAAGCTGAACTTGGACTTTTTAAGTTCGCGTATAGCATACGCAGATCAAGTTTATTTCAAATCATCGATAACTCATCTCGTTTTCTAATTATCGATAATTATCGGATTTTTGACTCGGCTTTTTTAAAGCTATCTTGAAAACCTTAAGAGCTAGAGCAACTGGTTCCAACTGTTTGGGTGAAAGATACGCAGGTGAAGAATATTTCGGATGTTGGATACTTCCCCTCATTTGCCCCAGATATGTAAAAATGCAAAAAGAAACGCAATTCAAATACTACGGACTTGGGCTTTGGTTTGTACATAGATTTCAATGCTGTTGTTAAACCCTGAAAATTTCATTTATGTTCTCGCCATAATGATATTTTCCATATAATAAGTCATATAATATACCACTTCTAACTAATTTGGCTGATTAATTCGGTAGAATTTATTTCCCCATTGATTAGATTGTGTAAGACGATTACACCAAGCATGGTTCTACGATTAGAAAGAGACAATCCCTATTAAGGTAAGTAGACCTGCTAGAATTAGGATTTTAATCAAAGCCCTTTGGAATCCATTATTAACATAAAACGTGAATACGTTTCATAAACCCGTGCTGAGAGGGTGAAATTATAGTTTTATAAAGTTGTTATAGTTGAGAAGCTATTAACCTTTTAAAAATCTTAGGAATAGCAGGCAACTTAAAAATACCTCTATAGTTCTGAACATTGGAAGTGGTTTTTAAATGTTAGGAAATGATCTTAACTCCACTGACATTTTAAAGAGTTTATACAAAAGCTTTAAGAGACCTTCGGCACAGTACATAAGTACGCAGCCTGGTACTCCATCAGGTCCCGGACTTGATGACCCTTAGATCATTTAGAAGTGAACTATCTGTGATCAATGGCCCAAAAGTTTAGCGTATTGTTGAAGATCCACGTTTCGCATTAACGAAGTTATAAAACCGTTTAGGATCCCGCTGGAAATCCTTATAACAGTGCTTATAAACCGACTGAATCAAATGGTCAATCCAAGGCTATAGCTCCATTAGAAGCTACTGCTGAGGTCCTAATGTGACCCTTGTACGTGTTCCACAAAAGAAACAAATCTTCTAGGCTTGCCCCTAACACTACATCTGATGATGGTAAAGTCTCTGTCCAGGCCAAACTGAAAGTCAATATTACGGTGGAAAAATTCAAATTTTCATATATTCGGGACATTTCCTCTTTTAAAAAAGGTGTTCCGGCCGAACATTTCAGCAAAATTTGCTGCAAGGAATTCTGGCCAGACCACTTAATTATTAAAGAATACAAAATTATTAAAGAATAGAATGCGAAAAAGAAAAATCGGTCTCCAATTGCACTTCCGCCTCGTGGTGTAAATCTAAATCCACCTGTTGCAGTCTCTGTTAGTACAAAAAACTAACATCCTCCCTCTCATTGGCTATCAGAATGTAAGAGGTCTTTGTACTAAACTTAGTAATCTTTATCTTAATAGCCTATCCTTTCCTTTTCATGTCATTGCCTTCTCTGAAACATGGTTAAGGCCTGACATCCTAGATTCTGAAATCCTATCTAACAAGGCTATCTATAGAAAAGATCGTACTTCTTGTCGTGGTGGTGGTGTACTTATTGCTGTTGATACTGATTTATTTTCAGAGATAGTGATAATCAACTTTAGTATAGATATTGAATTTGTTTCCGTCAAATTGTGCATTAACGGTGTCTGCCTTTTTATTACTTGTTCTTATATTCCTCCTTCTTCTGATAATTCTGTATATTCAATGCACTTCTCTGCTATACATTCTATTTCTGCTATGTTTTCCGATCGTGATTTTCTTATAGTTCTCGGCGACTTCAATATTGCAGGAACTACATGGATTCCAGTCCTAATTCTAGCGTGTTAACTTCCACGACTCAAAATGATTTTCTCGATAATTTATTTGGGATATCATTGTGTCAAATCAATATCATGTCCGGAAGATCCATATCACCCTGAATTAGAGGTGTTGATTGATTTACTGCCCGGGTGCTAAAGCCAGGTAGTAAGACCTCCAGAGCGAGCTCGCCAATTTCGGAAAACCGACTTTGCCAAGCTAACTCTGCTCTTATCCCAGACTGACTGGTCTCTGCTTTACACCTGTAGGGACATGGATAGTGCAATTGCGATTTTTTATTCCACTTTGAAATGAAAAATTATCGAGAAAATCATTTTGGGTCGTGGAAGTCAACACGATAGACTCGGGACTAGAAATCAAAGTAGTTACAGCAATATTAAAATCACCAAACAAAAAAATCACGGTCGCAAAGCATAGAGGAAACAGAATATATTTCAGAGAAATGCATAGAAAAGACAATATTTCTTCAACTTCTTATAATATCTCGACATTACATTTTTTAGATTAAGTAATTTATGTGCGCACCATGAAGGCTGATTACACATTACCAGTTAATCAAAATTAACACATACATCAATTTGTGAGTTCAGGATAGCAAAATGTTTAATAGCAATATCAATGTTTGCACAACTGTACAGTTGGGACTGGCGAGCATGCTGATCGGCACAGAATAATGTCACTTAGTCAATGCCCAGATCCTTAGTATGATTCTCAGATAGTAAGATCAAATTAATTTCAATACACAGATCTTTTGAAATGCATGACATGAAACTTAGCTAGAACTCATTCAGATCGATGAGAAAGTCATGTGACCTGCAAGTTAACAGTTGAATCCATAGTCAAGATCCAGGCTAAATCGGAAGAGTATTATATATTACATTTTATATGCCATTCGCAAAAAGGTGGTTTAAATATATTAACACATCGGAAAATTGACAGTGTGTAAGAACAAGTAATGTAAATAAAACAATTGAGGGCTCTACTCGGGAGCACCCGACTACGGGATACCTTAAGCCCTATATTTACATACATTTCGATCCGCTAGCCATAACACATATATAAAGAAAATCACACTTACATACATACACAAACGCACGCCGTAAGCTGTGTACATTACATAACAGCTTTTCTTGCTCCCAGCTATGGAAAATAAATTTGTAAAATTTCTAAACAAAGAGCATGATATCAATATAATTTTCAGTACTTAACAGGAGCATTCAAATCTATGTCTAAACTAAAGCGCAAGTCTGTAGTGATTGAATTGCTTTTGGGGGAGAGCTATCCAAAGTCCAACAAAATGTTGATTTGAATAGGCTTCATGAGAACATATTGAAACAAATTTGGTGGGTCTACATAGGCTAGGGTATATAATGCCAGTCTCAATCTGAACCCCAGCCCAGGTACCTCAATTGGAACTCTAAGGAACTTTCTCTGCAGTATCAAACCGAACCCAGTTAATGTGCTGAGAATCAACAATTTCAAACCTTATCATTGTTGGATAAACAGTTATTTAACCGATAATTATCGATAATAAGACAACGGAGACGGTTATCGACAATTTGAAAGAACATTGATCTGCGTAGGGTATACATGAATTTCAAAATCAAACTTTCACTGTATTTTTTTTTTTTTTTTTTTTTTTTTTTTTTTTTTTTTTTTTTTTTTTTTTTTTTTTTTTTTTTTTTTTTTTTTTTTTTTTTTTTTTTTTTTTTTTTTTTTTTCTGACCATGTTTTCAACGGAAAGTCCTACCTGATAGAATTTAGACCATACAAACAAAATGGAATTTAACGTCTGATTTTAATCTGATTTTAATACCGTACGCAAAAAGTCACGGTACTTGAACCATTTTTAATATATTTGAAAATTCAAATAACATGTAATTAAATGTAACTTAAGAAACTAATAGTAAATAGTGTAATTAATAAACATTTGTTGATATATTACAGTCTATATAGTATTTTCGATTTTCTTATGACCATTTATCTATTGATTGGCGGCCTTATCTTGGTCAATAGCACCGAAAATTGTATGTGAGTGGAACAGCATATAAATACCTCTTTTCTGCATTAATTTTAAGGAATGATATCTTAGTTGATGATCTATTAATATATTTGAATGATTAGAGTGATAAATATCTTAAACGACGTACAAATAATGTACGTATATAAATAAATGGGTGACGAACCAAATATATTTAATAATTTTAAAGTCAAAAAATCGTGAAAAACAGCACAAGAAATCAACATTTTCTTAATTCAAAAATATATAGTTGCAAACTCAATGATTTAAATTTAAATGTGAGTATGACTGAATAATAGATATATTCATTAGCTTTCAATAGTCGTTAAGCTTATCAATATCGGTTACGGCAAACTCAAGTAACGAAAAATAATGATAACTTACCTTGGAAAAAAACCATTAAAAAATACCATATTTTGAAAATGTAATAAAAAATAAATCTCACAATGGAAAATTTTTCTCGCTATAATGATATTTTCCATATAATAAGTCATATAATATACCACTTCTAACTAATTTGGCTGATTAATTCGGTAGAATTTATTTCCCCATTGATTAGATTGTGTAAGACGATTACACCAAGCATGGTTCTACGATTAGAAAGAGACAATCCCTATTAAGGTAAGTAGACCTGCTAGAATTAGGATTTTAATCAAAGCCCTTTGGAATCCATTATTAACATAAAACGTGAATACGTTTCATAAACCCGTGCTGAGAGGGTGAAATTATAGTTTTATAAAGTTGTTATAGTTGAGAAGCTATTAACCTTTTAAAAATCTTAGGAATAGCAGGCAACTTAAAAATACCTCTATAGTTCTGAACATTGGAAGTGGTTTTTAAATGTTAGGAAATGATCTTAACTCCACTGACATTTTAAAGAGTTTATACAAAAGCTTTAAGAGACCTTCGGCACAGTACATAAGTACGCAGCCTGGTACTCCATCAGGTCCCGGACTTGATGACCCTTAGATCATTTAGAAGTGAACTATCTGTGATCAATGGCCCAAAAGTTTAGCGTATTGTTGAAGATCCACGTTTCGCATTAACGAAGTTATAAAACCGTTTAGGATCCCGCTGGAAATCCTTATAACAGTGCTTATAAACCGACTGAATCAAATGGTCAATCCAAGGCTATAGCTCCATTAGAAGCTACTGCTGAGGTCCTAATGTGACCCTTGTACGTGTTCCACAAAAGAAACAAATCTTCTAGGCTTGCCCCTAACACTACATCTGATGATGTTAAAGTCTCTGTCCAGGCCAAACTGAAAGTCAATATTACGGTGGAAAAATTCAAATTTTCATATATTCGGGACATTTCCTCTTTTAAAAAAGGTGTTCCGGCCGAACATTTCAGCAAAATCGCTTAGTATATTCAGGTATTCATTTGAACCAAATTTCTCTGACTCGTATAATGTATGAAATAAGCATAACAAATTGGATCATTGCTGCAGACTTTTGACAGTTTTGGCAAAACAGTGTGTGAAATAAACTAGATCTGGGCGAAGATGAAGTCTCCAGCTCTTATAGTTTCCGAGATCAACGCGTTCAACAATTCAATTTGGTCAAGAATATATATGCCTTTTTGGGTCAGAGTGCCTCGTTCTACCTGTTACATACTTTTGCACAAAACCATTATACTCTTTCTACCCATTTTCAATTTGTTCAGGGTATAAAAATGTAGTAAACAAAAGTTAACTTCCACCAATACGGGAGACTCGATAACATTTATAACAATTATATTTAAAATCAACAACAAAACAGATTCTGAAATATCTGGTTTTGAACATGTCTCGATAAAACAATTTTAGTAAAATCTAAAGAAACGCAATCTACTTAGATTAGTAAGTAAAAAACCTATTACGCTTTGGGTAAGACAATGTAAATACTAAGATGAGTAACAGGCATACATTTAAATGCAAGAATAATTTGCAAGTTTGTCTTACAAGTGGCTTTTCGCTTTTCAAACGCCAGCCTTATGGCTTTTCGATCTCCAAAACCCACACGATCAAACACCGAAGCCGTTGCGCTCTGCTGCTGATACGAGTCGGTCGCCATGCTGCCTTAAGCAAAGCTGGTCAAGACCTGTATATACTGGAGAGAATCACTTGTGTGCATGCATAATTACACCGCAAAATGTGTGTATGTCATAATATAATAATTTTTTAACTCTCGGACTGAAGACTACAAAATTATTACCAGCAACCTCTGCTTGCAATTCATTCCAATATAAAATTCGGATGGGTGGTTATTGGCGCCAGAACACGTAAAAAATTCGTTCACATATATACAAACTTAAATGGTCTCATGGCACTCGGCAAGCTTAGCTAAGAGCGCATTGTACTTTTAGAATCTTACACTCTTTAAGTTATCAGAGCGCAGGGGAAATTCGTTTTCAAATTCGTTTTCAATTTTATGAATCTAGTGGCCGTCCAGCATTTTTTTATTCGGCGTTACTCATCTAAGTACTTATATTGTCGTAGGAAACCCCGATTGTGTTTATTAGTTTTTGTCGCTACAACTGAGGTTGTTGAAACGTGATGGTAACAAAATCGGACTTCAATTTATTTTTGGGGCTTTAAATATTTGACTATTAAGTGTTCCGGCTAAAGCTCTTTACAACAGTTGATTAATATTCAAGTTGATTAAGAATTCAGTACTTGCTAGATGCGTTATCTTTGTGATCAGGTATTTTAGGCTAATAAATACTGAGGGCTTGGGTTCAAATCTCAGTTAACTGTGTAGATGTAGTGTTACTCATAGATAGATAAACAATTACACTAGGTAACAGTCCAATTGTATAGTTTTCCACACCTAGTTTTCTGACACATATGGGGCCCCATATGACAAAAAACCACTTTCTATTGTGACACTTTTTTTTTATAAAATTTTCAAAATATGGTATTTTTTGTTTGTTTTTTTTTTCATAGGTGAGCTTGTATTATTGATCATTACTCGAGAATGTCAAATTGAACAAAATTATAATTTTTGTGCGGTATTTTTCACGATTTTTTTACTTTAAAATTCGGGAAAAAGCCGAAAAAAATAAATTTTGTTCGCCACCCATTTATTTATATAGGCGTCGTTTATTAATTAATTATTTCAGCAAACCTGCAAAATGCGATCGTATAAATCATGGGTCAAACAGGCTAACCACATGCGCTCATGCGCGGAAACTTGGCTCGGTTCGGTCCGTATCGGCGCAGTGTTTGGCGTTACTAAGGGTGTTCACGAACAGATGGCAGTGGTTTTGTTTTTCTTCTTTTCGCCGAAGATGCTTGCCTGTAGTTGGTCTACTTTACTCAAGCGATAGTCTCCCATCTACTAGTATCGACCGGTGACCGGAGAATCAGCCCCTACCAATAACTTCTTCTGATCCTTGATGTAATGAGAAACTACCTGTTGCAGGTATCGGTCTGCACTTAAGTGCACCAATATACTTATTGAGCGCTAAATAGGGAGTATTACCTGCGAAAATTAGCTGACCATGTTTTCAACGGAAAGTCCTACCTGATAGAATTTAGACCATACAAACAAAATGGAATTTAACGTCTGATTTTAATCTGATTTTAATACCGTACGCAAAAAGTCACGGTACTTGAACCATTTTTAATATATTTGAAAATTCAAATAACATGTAATTAAATGTAACTTAAGAAACTAATAGTAAATAGTGTAATTAATAAACATTTGTTGATATATTACAGTCTATATAGTATTTTCGATTTTCTTATGACCATTTATCTATTGATTGGCGGCCTTATCTTGGTCAATAGCACCGAAAATTGTATGTGAGTGGAACAGCATATAAATACCTCTTTTCTGCATTAATTTTAAGGAATGATATCTTAGTTGATGATCTATTAATATATTTGAATGATTAGAGTGATAAATATCTTAAACGACGTACAAATAATGTACGTATATAAATAAATGGGTGACGAACCAAATATATTTAATAATTTTAAAGTCAAAAAATCGTGAAAAACAGCACAAGAAATCAACATTTTCTTAATTCAAAAATATATAGTTGCAAACTCAATGATTTAAATTTAAATGTGAGTATGACTGAATAATAGATATATTCATTAGCTTTCAATAGTCGTTAAGCTTATCAATATCGGTTACGGCAAACTCAAGTAACGAAAAATAATGATAACTTACCTTGGAAAAAAACCATTAAAAAATACCATATTTTGAAAATGTAATAAAAAATAAATCTCACAATGGAAAATTTTTCTCGCTATAATGATATTTTCCATATAATAAGTCATATAATATACCACTTCTAACTAATTTGGCTGATTAATTCGGTAGAATTTATTTCCCCATTGATTAGATTGTGTAAGACGATTACACCAAGCATGGTTCTACGATTAGAAAGAGACAATCCCTATTAAGGTAAGTAGACCTGCTAGAATTAGGATTTTAATCAAAGCCCTTTGGAATCCATTATTAACATAAAACGTGAATACGTTTCATAAACCCGTGCTGAGAGGGTGAAATTATAGTTTTATAAAGTTGTTATAGTTGAGAAGCTATTAACCTTTTAAAAATCTTAGGAATAGCAGGCAACTTAAAAATACCTCTATAGTTCTGAACATTGGAAGTGGTTTTTAAATGTTAGGAAATGATCTTAACTCCACTGACATTTTAAAGAGTTTATACAAAAGCTTTAAGAGACCTTCGGCACAGTACATAAGTACGCAGCCTGGTACTCCATCAGGTCCCGGACTTGATGACCCTTAGATCATTTAGAAGTGAACTATCTGTGATCAATGGCCCAAAAGTTTAGCGTATTGTTGAAGATCCACGTTTCGCATTAACGAAGTTATAAAACCGTTTAGGATCCCGCTGGAAATCCTTATAACAGTGCTTATAAACCGACTGAATCAAATGGTCAATCCAAGGCTATAGCTCCATTAGAAGCTACTGCTGAGGTCCTAATGTGACCCTTGTACGTGTTCCACAAAAGAAACAAATCTTCTAGGCTTGCCCCTAACACTACATCTGATGATGTTAAAGTCTCTGTCCAGGCCAAACTGAAAGTCAATATTACGGTGGAAAAATTCAAATTTTCATATATTCGGGACATTTCCTCTTTTAAAAAAGGTGTTCCGGCCGAACATTTCAGCAAAATCGCTTAGTATATTCAGGTATTCATTTGAACCAAATTTCTCTGACTCGTATAATGTATGAAATAAGCATAACAAATTGGATCATTGCTGCAGACTTTTGACAATTTTGGCAAAACAGTGTGTGAAATAAACTAGATCTGGGCGTGCCATGGATGAGTCCATATTCGATAAGATGAAGTCTCCAGCTCTTATAGTTTCCGAGATCAACGCGTTCAACAATTCAATTTGGTCAAGAATATATATGCCTTTTTGGGTCAGAGTGCCTCGTTCTACCTGTTACATACTTTTGCACAAAACCATTATACTCTTTCTACCCATTTTCAATTTGTTCAGGGTATAAAAATGTAGTAAACAAAAGTTAACTTCCACCAATACGGGAGACTCGATAACATTTATAACAATTATATTTAAAATCAACAACAAAACAGATTCTGAAATATCTGGTTTTGAACATGTCTCGATAAAACAATTTTAGTAAAATCTAAAGAAACGCAATCTACTTAGATTAGTAAGTAAAAAACCTATTACGCTTTGGGTAAGACAATGTAAATACTAAGATGAGTAACAGGCATACATTTAAATGCAAGAATAATTTGCAAGTTTGTCTTACAAGTGGCTTTTCGCTTTTCAAACGCCAGCCTTATGGCTTTTCGATCTCCAAAACCCACACGATCAAACACCGAAGCCGTTGCGCTCTGCTGCTGATACGAGTCGGTCGCCATGCTGCCTTAAGCAAAGCTGGTCAAGACCTGTATATACTGGAGAGAATCACTTGTGTGCATGCATAATTACACCGCAAAATGTGTGTATGTCATAATATAATAATTTTTTAACTCTCGGACTGAAGACTACAAAATTATTACCAGCAACCTCTGCTTGCAATTCATTCCAATATAAAATTCGGATGGGTGGTTATTGGCGCCAGAACACGTAAAAAATTCGTTCACATATATACAAACTTAAATGGTCTCATGGCACTCGGCAAGCTTAGCTAAGAGCGCATTGTACTTTTAGAATCTTACACTCTTTAAGTTATCAGAGCGCAGGGGAAATTCGTTTTCAAATTCGTTTTCAATTTTATGAATCTAGTGGCCGTCCAGCATTTTTTTATTCGGCGTTACTCATCTAAGTACTTATATTGTCGTAGGAAACCCCGATTGTGTTTATTAGTTTTTGTCGCTACAACTGAGGTTGTTGAAACGTGATGGTAACAAAATCGGACTTCAATTTATTTTTGGGGCTTTAAATATTTGACTATTAAGTGTTCCGGCTAAAGCTCTTTACAACAGTTGATTAATATTCAAGTTGATTAAGAATTCAGTACTTGCTAGATGCGTTATCTTTGTGATCAGGTATTTTAGGCTAATAAATACTGAGGGCTTGGGTTCAAATCTCAGTTAACTGTGTAGATGTAGTGTTACTCATAGATAGATAAACAATTACACTAGGTAACAGTCCAATTGTATAGTTTTCCACACCTAGTTTTCTGACACATATGGGGCCCCATATGACAAAAAACCACTTTCTATTGTGACACTTTTTTTTTATAAAATTTTCAAAATATGGTATTTTTTGTTTGTTTTTTTTTTCATAGGTGAGCTTGTATTATTGATCATTACTCGAGAATGTCAAATTGAACAAAATTATAATTTTTGTGCGGTATTTTTCACGATTTTTTTACTTTAAAATTCGGGAAAAAGCCGAAAAAAATAAATTTTGTTCGCCACCCATTTATTTATATAGGCGTCGTTTATTAATTAATTATTTCAGCAAACCTGCAAAATGCGATCGTATAAATCATGGGTCAAACAGGCTAACCACATGCGCTCATGCGCGGAAACTTGGCTCGGTTCGGTCCGTATCGGCGCAGTGTTTGGCGTTACTAAGGGTGTTCACGAACAGATGGCAGTGGTTTTGTTTTTCTTCTTTTCGCCGAAGATGCTTGCCTGTAGTTGGTCTACTTTACTCAAGCGATAGTCTCCCATCTACTAGTATCGACCGGTGACCGGAGAATCAGCCCCTACCAATAACTTCTTCTGATCCTTGATGTAATGAGAAACTACCTGTTGCAGGTATCGGTCTGCACTTAAGTGCACCAATATACTTATTGAGCGCTAAATAGGGAGTATTACCTGCGAAAATTAGCTGACCATGTTTTCAACGGAAAGTCCTACCTGATAGAATTTAGACCATACAAACAAAATGGAATTTAACGTCTGATTTTAATCTGATTTTAATACCGTACGCAAAAAGTCACGGTACTTGAACCATTTTTAATATATTTGAAAATTCAAATAACATGTAATTAAATGTAACTTAAGAAACTAATAGTAAATAGTGTAATTAATAAACATTTGTTGATATATTACAGTCTATATAGTATTTTCGATTTTCTTATGACCATTTATCTATTGATTGGCGGCCTTATCTTGGTCAATAGCACCGAAAATTGTATGTGAGTGGAACAGCATATAAATACCTCTTTTCTGCATTAATTTTAAGGAATGATATCTTAGTTGATGATCTATTAATATATTTGAATGATTAGAGTGATAAATATCTTAAACGACGTACAAATAATGTACGTATATAAATAAATGGGTGACGAACCAAATATATTTAATAATTTTAAAGTCAAAAAATCGTGAAAAACAGCACAAGAAATCAACATTTTCTTAATTCAAAAATATATAGTTGCAAACTCAATGATTTAAATTTAAATGTGAGTATGACTGAATAATAGATATATTCATTAGCTTTCAATAGTCGTTAAGCTTATCAATATCGGTTACGGCAAACTCAAGTAACGAAAAATAATGATAACTTACCTTGGAAAAAAACCATTAAAAAATACCATATTTTGAAAATGTAATAAAAAATAAATCTCACAATGGAAAATTTTTCTCGCTATAATGATATTTTCCATATAATAAGTCATATAATATACCACTTCTAACTAATTTGGCTGATTAATTCGGTAGAATTTATTTCCCCATTGATTAGATTGTGTAAGACGATTACACCAAGCATGGTTCTACGATTAGAAAGAGACAATCCCTATTAAGGTAAGTAGACCTGCTAGAATTAGGATTTTAATCAAAGCCCTTTGGAATCCATTATTAACATAAAACGTGAATACGTTTCATAAACCCGTGCTGAGAGGGTGAAATTATAGTTTTATAAAGTTGTTATAGTTGAGAAGCTATTAACCTTTTAAAAATCTTAGGAATAGCAGGCAACTTAAAAATACCTCTATAGTTCTGAACATTGGAAGTGGTTTTTAAATGTTAGGAAATGATCTTAACTCCACTGACATTTTAAAGAGTTTATACAAAAGCTTTAAGAGACCTTCGGCACAGTACATAAGTACGCAGCCTGGTACTCCATCAGGTCCCGGACTTGATGACCCTTAGATCATTTAGAAGTGAACTATCTGTGATCAATGGCCCAAAAGTTTAGCGTATTGTTGAAGATCCACGTTTCGCATTAACGAAGTTATAAAACCGTTTAGGATCCCGCTGGAAATCCTTATAACAGTGCTTATAAACCGACTGAATCAAATGGTCAATCCAAGGCTATAGCTCCATTAGAAGCTACTGCTGAGGTCCTAATGTGACCCTTGTACGTGTTCCACAAAAGAAACAAATCTTCTAGGCTTGCCCCTAACACTACATCTGATGATGTTAAAGTCTCTGTCCAGGCCAAACTGAAAGTCAATATTACGGTGGAAAAATTCAAATTTTCATATATTCGGGACATTTCCTCTTTTAAAAAAGGTGTTCCGGCCGAACATTTCAGCAAAATCGCTTAGTATATTCAGGTATTCATTTGAACCAAATTTCTCTGACTCGTATAATGTATGAAATAAGCATAACAAATTGGATCATTGCTGCAGACTTTTGACAATTTTGGCAAAACAGTGTGTGAAATAAACTAGATCTGGGCGTGCCATGGATGAGTCCATATTCGATAAGATGAAGTCTCCAGCTCTTATAGTTTCCGAGATCAACGCGTTCAACAATTCAATTTGGTCAAGAATATATATGCCTTTTTGGGTCAGAGTGCCTCGTTCTACCTGTTACATACTTTTGCACAAAACCATTATACTCTTTCTACCCATTTTCAATTTGTTCAGGGTATAAAAATGTAGTAAACAAAAGTTAACTTCCACCAATACGGGAGACTCGATAACATTTATAACAATTATATTTAAAATCAACAACAAAACAGATTCTGAAATATCTGGTTTTGAACATGTCTCGATAAAACAATTTTAGTAAAATCTAAAGAAACGCAATCTACTTAGATTAGTAAGTAAAAAACCTATTACGCTTTGGGTAAGACAATGTAAATACTAAGATGAGTAACAGGCATACATTTAAATGCAAGAATAATTTGCAAGTTTGTCTTACAAGTGGCTTTTCGCTTTTCAAACGCCAGCCTTATGGCTTTTCGATCTCCAAAACCCACACGATCAAACACCGAAGCCGTTGCGCTCTGCTGCTGATACGAGTCGGTCGCCATGCTGCCTTAAGCAAAGCTGGTCAAGACCTGTATATACTGGAGAGAATCACTTGTGTGCATGCATAATTACACCGCAAAATGTGTGTATGTCATAATATAATAATTTTTTAACTCTCGGACTGAAGACTACAAAATTATTACCAGCAACCTCTGCTTGCAATTCATTCCAATATAAAATTCGGATGGGTGGTTATTGGCGCCAGAACACGTAAAAAATTCGTTCACATATATACAAACTTAAATGGTCTCATGGCACTCGGCAAGCTTAGCTAAGAGCGCATTGTACTTTTAGAATCTTACACTCTTTAAGTTATCAGAGCGCAGGGGAAATTCGTTTTCAAATTCGTTTTCAATTTTATGAATCTAGTGGCCGTCCAGCATTTTTTTATTCGGCGTTACTCATCTAAGTACTTATATTGTCGTAGGAAACCCCGATTGTGTTTATTAGTTTTTGTCGCTACAACTGAGGCTGTTGAAACGTGATGGTAACAAAATCGGACTTCAATTTATTTTTGGGGCTTTAAATATTTGACTATTAAGTGTTCCGGCTAAAGCTCTTTACAACAGTTGATTAATATTCAAGTTGATTAAGAATTCAGTACTTGCTAGATGCGTTATCTTTGTGATCAGGTATTTTAGGCTAATAAATACTGAGGGCTTGGGTTCAAATCTCAGTTAACTGTGTAGATGTAGTGTTACTCATAGATAGATAAACAATTACACTAGGTAACAGTCCAATTGTATAGTTTTCCACACCTAGTTTTCTGACACATATGGGGCCCCATATGACAAAAAACCACTTTCTATTGTGACACTTTTTTTTTATAAAATTTTCAAAATATGGTATTTTTTGTTTGTTTTTTTTTTCATAGGTGAGCTTGTATTATTGATCATTACTCGAGAATGTCAAATTGAACAAAATTATAATTTTTGTGCGGTATTTTTCACGATTTTTTTACTTTAAAATTCGGGAAAAAGTCGAAAAAAATAAATTTTGTTCGCCACCCATTTATTTATATAGGCGTCGTTTATTAATTAATTATTTCAGCAAACCTGCAAAATGCGATCGTATAAATCATGGGTCAAACAGGCTAACCACATGCGCTCATGCGCGGAAACTTGGCTCGGTTCGGTCCGTATCGGCGCAGTGTTTGGCGTTACTAAGGGTGTTCACGAACAGATGGCAGTGGTTTTGTTTTTCTTCTTTTCGCCGAAGATGCTTGCCTGTAGTTGGTCTACTTTACTCAAGCGATAGTCTCCCATCTACTAGTATCGACCGGTGACCGGAGAATCAGCCCCTACCAATAACTTCTTCTGATCCTTGATGTAATGAGAAACTACCTGTTGCAGGTATCGGTCTGCACTTAAGTGCACCAATATACTTATTGAGCGCTAAATAGGGAGTATTACCTGCGAAAATTAGCTGACCATGTTTTCAACGGAAAGTCCTACCTGATAGAATTTAGACCATACAAACAAAATGGAATTTAACGTCTGATTTTAATCTGATTTTAATACCGTACGCAAAAAGTCACGGTACTTGAACCATTTTTAATATATTTGAAAATTCAAATAACATGTAATTAAATGTAACTTAAGAAACTAATAGTAAATAGTGTAATTAATAAACATTTGTTGATATATTACAGTCTATATAGTATTTTCGATTTTCTTATGACCATTTATCTATTGATTGGCGGCCTTATCTTGGTCAATAGCACCGAAAATTGTATGTGAGTGGAACAGCATATAAATACCTCTTTTCTGCATTAATTTTAAGGAATGATATCTTAGTTGATGATCTATTAATATATTTGAATGATTAGAGTGATAAATATCTTAAACGACGTACAAATAATGTACGTATATAAATAAATGGGTGACGAACCAAATATATTTAATAATTTTAAAGTCAAAAAATCGTGAAAAACAGCACAAGAAATCAACATTTTCTTAATTCAAAAATATATAGTTGCAAACTCAATGATTTAAATTTAAATGTGAGTATGACTGAATAATAGATATATTCATTAGCTTTCAATAGTCGTTAAGCTTATCAATATCGGTTACGGCAAACTCAAGTAACGAAAAATAATGATAACTTACCTTGGAAAAAAACCATTAAAAAATACCATATTTTGAAAATGTAATAAAAAATAAATCTCACAATGGAAAATTTTTCTCGCTATAATGATATTTTCCATATAATAAGTCATATAATATACCACTTCTAACTAATTTGGCTGATTAATTCGGTAGAATTTATTTCCCCATTGATTAGATTGTGTAAGACGATTACACCAAGCATGGTTCTACGATTAGAAAGAGACAATCCCTATTAAGGTAAGTAGACCTGCTAGAATTAGGATTTTAATCAAAGCCCTTTGGAATCCATTATTAACATAAAACGTGAATACGTTTCATAAACCCGTGCTGAGAGGGTGAAATTATAGTTTTATAAAGTTGTTATAGTTGAGAAGCTATTAACCTTTTAAAAATCTTAGGAATAGCAGGCAACTTAAAAATACCTCTATAGTTCTGAACATTGGAAGTGGTTTTTAAATGTTAGGAAATGATCTTAACTCCACTGACATTTTAAAGAGTTTATACAAAAGCTTTAAGAGACCTTCGGCACAGTACATAAGTACGCAGCCTGGTACTCCATCAGGTCCCGGACTTGATGACCCTTAGATCATTTAGAAGTGAACTATCTGTGATCAATGGCCCAAAAGTTTAGCGTATTGTTGAAGATCCACGTTTCGCATTAACGAAGTTATAAAACCGTTTAGGATCCCGCTGGAAATCCTTATAACAGTGCTTATAAACCGACTGAATCAAATGGTCAATCCAAGGCTATAGCTCCATTAGAAGCTACTGCTGAGGTCCTAATGTGACCCTTGTACGTGTTCCACAAAAGAAACAAATCTTCTAGGCTTGCCCCTAACACTACATCTGATGATGTTAAAGTCTCTGTCCAGGCTAAACTGAAAGTCAATATTACGGTGGAAAAATTCAAATTTTCATATATTCGGGACATTTCCTCTTTTAAAAAAGGTGTTCCGGCCGAACATTTCAGCAAAATCGCTTAGTATATTCAGGTATTCATTTGAACCAAATTTCTCTGACTCGTATAATGTATGAAATAAGCATAACAAATTGGATCATTGCTGCAGACTTTTGACAATTTTGGCAAAACAGTGTGTGAAATAAACTAGATCTGGGCGTGCCATGGATGAGTCCATATTCGATAAGATGAAGTCTCCAGCTCTTATAGTTTCCGAGATCAACGCGTTCAACAATTCAATTTGGTCAAGAATATATATGCCTTTTTGGGTCAGAGTGCCTCGTTCTACCTGTTACATACTTTTGCACAAAACCATTATACTCTTTCTACCCATTTTCAATTTGTTCAGGGTATAAAAATGTAGTAAACAAAAGTTAACTTCCACCAATACGGGAGACTCGATAACATTTATAACAATTATATTTAAAATCAACAACAAAACAGATTCTGAAATATCTGGTTTTGAACATGTCTCGATAAAACAATTTTAGTAAAATCTAAAGAAACGCAATCTACTTAGATAAGTAAGTAAAAAACCTATTACGCTTTGGGTAAGACAATGTAAATACTAAGATGAGTAACAGGCATACATTTAAATGCAAGAATAATTTGCAAGTTTGTCTTACAAGTGGCTTTTCGCTTTTCAAACGCCAGCCTTATGGCTTTTCGATCTCCAAAACCCACACGATCAAACACCGAAGCCGTTGCGCTCTGCTGCTGATACGAGTCGGTCGCCATGCTGCCTTAAGCAAAGCTGGTCAAGACCTGTATATACTGGAGAGAATCACTTGTGTGCATGCATAATTACACCGCAAAATGTGTGTATGTCATAATATAATAATTTTTTAACTCTCGGACTGAAGACTACAAAATTATTACCAGCAACCTCTGCTTGCAATTCATTCCAATATAAAATTCGGATGGGTGGTTATTGGCGCCAGAACACGTAAAAAATTCGTTCACATATATACAAACTTAAATGGTCTCATGGCACTCGGCAAGCTTAGCTAAGAGCGCATTGTACTTTTAGAATCTTACACTCTTTAAGTTATCAGAGCGCAGGGGAAATTCGTTTTCAAATTCGTTTTCAATTTTATGAATCTAGTGGCCGTCCAGCATTTTTTTATTCGGCGTTACTCATCTAAGTACTTATATTGTCGTAGGAAACCCCGATTGTGTTTATTAGTTTTTGTCGCTACAACTGAGGCTGTTGAAACGTGATGGTAACAAAATCGGACTTCAATTTATTTTTGGGGCTTTAAATATTTGACTATTAAGTGTTCCGGCTAAAGCTCTTTACAACAGTTGATTAATATTCAAGTTGATTAAGAATTCAGTACTTGCTAGATGCGTTATCTTTGTGATCAGGTATTTTAGGCTAATAAATACTGAGGGCTTGGGTTCAAATCTCAGTTAACTGTGTAGATGTAGTGTTACTCATAGATAGATAAACAATTACACTAGGTAACAGTCCAATTGTATAGTTTTCCACACCTAGTTTTCTGACACATATGGGGCCCCATATGACAAAAAACCACTTTCTATTGTGACACTTTTTTTTTATAAAATTTTCAAAATATGGTATTTTTTGTTTGTTTTTTTTTCATAGGTGAGCTTGTATTATTGATCATTACTCGAGAATGTCAAATTGAACAAAATTATAATTTTTGTGCGGTATTTTTCACGATTTTTTTACTTTAAAATTCGGGAAAAAGTCGAAAAAAATAAATTTTGTTCGCCACCCATTTATTTATATAGGCGTCGTTTATTAATTAATTATTTCAGCAAACCTGCAAAATGCGATCGTATAAATCATGGGTCAAACAGGCTAACCACATGCGCTCATGCGCGGAAACTTGGCTCGGTTCGGTCCGTATCGGCGCAGTGTTTGGCGTTACTAAGGGTGTTCACGAACAGATGGCAGTGGTTTTGTTTTTCTTCTTTTCGCCGAAGATGCTTGCCTGTAGTTGGTCTACTTTACTCAAGCGATAGTCTCCCATCTACTAGTATCGACCGGTGACCGGAGAATCAGCCCCTACCAATAACTTCTTCTGATCCTTGATGTAATGAGAAACTACCTGTTGCAGGTATCGGTCTGCACTTAAGTGCACCAATATACTTATTGAGCGCTAAATAGGGAGTATTACCTGCGAAAATTAGCTGACCATGTTTTCAACGGAAAGTCCTACCTGATAGAATTTAGACCATACAAACAAAATGGAATTTAACGTCTGATTTTAATCTGATTTTAATACCGTACGCAAAAAGTCACGGTACTTGAACCATTTTTAATATATTTGAAAATTCAAATAACATGTAATTAAATGTAACTTAAGAAACTAATAGTAAATAGTGTAATTAATAAACATTTGTTGATATATTACAGTCTATATAGTATTTTCGATTTTCTTATGACCATTTATCTATTGATTGGCGGCCTTATCTTGGTCAATAGCACCGAAAATTGTATGTGAGTGGAACAGCATATAAATACCTCTTTTCTGCATTAATTTTAAGGAATGATATCTTAGTTGATGATCTATTAATATATTTGAATGATTAGAGTGATAAATATCTTAAACGACGTACAAATAATGTACGTATATAAATAAATGGGTGACGAACCAAATATATTTAATAATTTTAAAGTCAAAAAATCGTGAAAAACAGCACAAGAAATCAACATTTTCTTAATTCAAAAATATATAGTTGCAAACTCAATGATTTAAATTTAAATGTGAGTATGACTGAATAATAGATATATTCATTAGCTTTCAATAGTCGTTAAGCTTATCAATATCGGTTACGGCAAACTCAAGTAACGAAAAATAATGATAACTTACCTTGGAAAAAAACCATTAAAAAATACCATATTTTGAAAATTTAATAAAAAATAAATCTCACAATGGAAAATTTTTCAAGTGGCTTTTCGTCATATTTGGCCGCATATATATTGGAAAAAATTGGATTTTGTTACCTTGTTATGTTATGAGCCTGGTCAGCAACTGTATAGTTAGCCAGTTGCGCGTAGAGAGTAGAAAAATATAGATAAAGCTACTGCAAGTAACTAAAACGAGAGAGTACAACAGTGCTAACTGTAAACGTTTTGCGAGAGCATCGATACAATAAGAAACAATGCATAAAAGATGAGCACAGGAAAATGGTGAGGTTTACCCAACAACATCTTATACTCTACTTAATGAAATTTTCGGGGCTTAATAAGAACATTCAAACACCACAAACTAAAGCGCAAGTCCGTAGTATTTGACTTGGTTTTATCACATATGGGGCGGATGGGGGAAGATATTCAAAATGCTAACCAGCGTTTTAACCTGTGTAAGCTTCACGCGAACATATTGAACCAATTTTGCTGGCTCTATCTCTAACAGTTTCTGAGATATGCTTAAAAAACCGGGCCGATAATACGCAAACGAGACAAATTATCGATGACTTTGTGACGCGGAATTGGCCGCGCCAAAATAAATAATAATAGAGTTAAGGGTAAAGTTGAATTAAGTAAGGCGCAAGGAGCGCGTTGTTAAGTTTATATTATAATATTAAATGCTAGTATTAAGGTAAATGAATTCTGAATCTATTAAATAAGTCGCAAGGAGCGCATAAAATAATGAACTCAGCGGTAATTAAGGGTTCGAGAGATCGGAACGGTGTCGTAACCGTTGAGAGTGGCAACACCACACCGACAAGAGAGATCGCGCATAGGGGCGAGCTTTACACCACGAGAGCAAAAGCTGCGTGGTGGAAAGGCCTCGTGAGCTCGGCGCGAATAGTGAACGAGGACAGCAGCGACCGTCAGCGTGTGTAGACATGACGTCGCGAAAGAGGAGAAAAGTCACGTTGCCGAAGAAGGAGTCGTGGAAAGAGAGCCGAACGGCGCACAGTGCGAGAACGAGTGATTTCGTAAGTAGGGTGAAAAACAACGCAGTGCAGCAGGCTCTATTAAGTGCGGACAAGAACACCGTAGTCTGAATAAAAGTAATGAAAATCGAATAAATTGCGTTATATTTTATTTAATAATCGTAGAAACTAGTACTCGTATCTAGTTTACCCTAAATCTACTGTAGCATTTGTAAAAGTGGACGGCAAATCGCCTCGGCTTTGAAAGCTCACTGCCTATATCGATTGCAGCTACTTCTCGAGTGATAGTTCGTGGGTAAAACTCAAAGGCACGATCTTAATAACCCTAGTATTCGTAAACGTCGGCGGCAATTGGCCTCGGCTTTGAACGTTCACGAGCTTAATAATAGTAGCTGTTGCAAGTGTCGGTGGCAACTTGCCCCGGATCTATAGTTTTCGTTGCTCGTAGTAATCGTGGCTCCAAGCCCGAGAGTCGCTCAGTAGTTAGAGCGTCTTGACCCGAAGCTATCAAATCAACACGAACCCCTTCTACCTTTTCAATACTACCATGCCTGCTTCAGCTTAGTGTCTCTGCAACTTTACAAATTTCTTGTAAAGCTGGACCTGTGTAGACTGAGAATTGTACCCCGGCCTAGACACTACTTTACAAGTGGCGCCCGAGCAGGGACACTGAGACGAGAAAGGGGCGTGGTATTAACCTGGTCTATAGACCCGCGGGGTATAAAAAGTTACAAAAAAATAGTTGGGGCCAACTGTGATTAAAATACAAGTTGGGAGAGAAAAAAAAACATACATGCCGGAATAAAAGTGGAACGACAAAAAAAAATAATAATAACTAAAAGTTTGGTAAATGTTTTCTTGAAAGTGAATGAAGAAATGGATAAATTAAGTAATTAAATAAATATATAAAATAAACAAAATAATAAAACAAAAAATATAACAGAAGTCAATCAAAGGAAAAAGAAAATTTTTAATAGTTTTTTTCTCTTCGAAAGTGATCAAAAGGAAAAGAAAAAACGTATACATACATTTTTTTCATTGTGAATAAATAAACAGGTAATAAGACGAAGCCGAAAACAACAGAATTTAAACAAAAAGTATGTATGACGATTTTTCTTTTGTCTAACAAAATGAAAATGTTGTTTAAAGTGACAAGTAAACTTTGTGTGTAGTACGGAACCGGATATTGAAGTGAATGCAAGGACTGTAAGAGTACAGGTGAAATTGTTTAAGTGAACAACGATTAAGTGGAATTTAAGTAAAACTCTATCGCGAAAAACCCAAAACAAAATTTTTTTTATTTGCAAAATTTCGAAAGTGCGTGAAAATTCGACTGCGAGAAACAAACCGGTTAAGGAATACAACAACAACAACAGACGCGTGAACTTGCCGCGAGCAGAGTGGAAGGACCTCGAAGGATAAGCAATGCCAACAAAGGGTGAATCCGAGCCAGAGGTAATAGAGTTACCGTGGACACGGGTGAGTGCAAGAATCCTGGGGTGGGTAAGCGTTGGGTACACCTGCGACGCAGAGAGGAACTAGAGGCGGTAGCTCTTGAGTTGACTTGAGTAAGGAGGGGCGCATAGAAGAGCTGCGCAAGAGGATCGCCAAATTTGTGTCTAGGGGACTGCACCCGATGCAAACGTGAACCCGGTTGGCAGAACTGGAGGGCCAATATGCGAGGACCGCCGAGTCGCGGGGAACGATCGAGGTTGCGGAGCCCGAGAGACGCACCAAGTCTAAGTCCGTCGGAGGCAACGGATTGGAAGGCTAGTACTCAGCCTAGTGCTTCCCAGCCGCCGCACCTGAGGTTGACTGTTCCGGCGAAAACAGATTCGGGTGGAGGACAACGACCCGGAAGAATGTACGACACCGAGGGAGAGCGACAGCGTGGTGTGAGTCCCGCCCGGCAAGATCACCATGTCTGTTCACGACCACACGTCGAGGCGAGAGGCCATCCGATTATCTCGGAACTGGTCCGCAAATGGGGAGTACGGTTTGATTTTGGAGACGATCGAGGGGCGCGCCATAACCTACGACATCGCCCTGGATCGACTGTTGATGGACAAATCCGCGCAATAGTTCGTAACGAGCCGGTTGCACGACGTGTCATGGGAAGAGTTCAAGGCCGGATTTCTGAAATTCTTCCTGCCTCTGCGGTACTTTTAAAGAGGCTAGAGAAAGAGATCGCATGATAGGATGGGAGGTCGGATCCCAGTTTAACGCGCGTCGGGTCTGTCACCACTGAGGGCAGGAGGGTCATTTCGTGCAGAAATGTCCTAATCCTAAAGCGATATTTTGTAGGCAGCGCGGGGCGAAAGGGGTATATAGTAACGAATGTTGCCTGAGATCGGGGCAGGGAAACTCTCGATGGCGCTACCCAGGTGAGGATCAGGTAAGCGCCGAGGTACCCAAATCCCGCCACCAGTAAATGCTATAAGAGTAGAGAGGGGTCGAATTGTTGCTGCTTTCCAGATCGGAAAGTATGGTGTGTCAGCAACAATCGACACGGGGGCACCAGCAGTTTTATTAGCGAGAGTTGCGACGCTATGGTAGCTGCCGAAGGCGAAATAAGAAAGGTGGGGACAAGCAGGGGGACAAGCGTCTCACAGACGGCTCCCGCCTGGAAGTGGTGCGGATGCTGCGGGTTAACGTCGCTCTGTCAGGGAGCAGCGTCAGCGTGCCGATGTTGATTATGCCCTCAATGTTAGACCAGGTCATATTGGGGATGTACTTTCTATATGTAATAGGTACAAATTGGTTCTTCGGGCGGTGGTGCGTCCTAGCGCGGAGGCTAGGCCACCTGCGACCGTCGCGGAGTGCCTAATCGGCAGACAAGCGTTCGAGGGATGGTGTCGAGAGTGGAGCCGGGGTTAAAAGTGGACGGATGCGAGTTGGCAAGAAGCCAATCCCGAATTACGGGAATTCAGAACCATAAAGGAACATCACCTCGCCAACCGGAATGATGTCTTCCGTCGGCTCAGGGCGGCCAATTTAAAGATAAACAAAAAGAAGTGCTCCTTCTTCCGAAGAGAACTCGTTTATCTGCGACGTGTTCTGAGTGCAGAAGTGATAAAGACGGACCCGGCAAAAGTAGCGGCAATACGAAACTTCAAAGCCAGTAGTGCAACCGATGACCGGATTGTTAAAGAAAGGCAAGGCGTGGACATGGGGAGAAGACAAATAGGCAGCGTTGGATCGTCTAAAGGAAGAATTAACGACAGCGCCTGCATTCGCGTGTCCCGACTTCGGCGAGAAATTTGTGCTCCAGACGGTCGCGAGTGACCATGGACTCGGAGCCGTGTTGACACAGACGGTCAACGGCGGGGAACGAGTCATCGCTTACGCGGGCCGGAAGTTATTAAAGGCGGAAATTAACTATTCCGCTACAGAGGAGGAGTGTCTGGCAATAGTCTGGTCAATTCGTAAGCTCAGATGTTATCTCGAGGGTTACCGTTTCGACATGATCGCGGATCACCTGACTCTGAAGTGGGTGAATTCTATCGAAAGCCCTTCAGGCCGAATCACGCGCAAGGCTTTTGTGCTCTAACAGTTCCAGTTCGACGTCCATTACAGGCGGGGTCCATTACAGCTCAACGTGATTGCCGACGCGCGGTCAAGGCAACCATTAGAGGCGTTCCAACGGGCCGTGGAGGAACAACCGCCTTGTAAGTGGATCGCCAGCATGCAGGGTGTTGCATGAATGTCACGAAAGGCACAGCAGGCCATCAGGGAGTAAGGAAGATGATATCTCTCCTCGCCCAGTGGTACTGTTGGCCCGGCATGTTCACGGATGCCGCCAAGTATGTCAGGTGTTCAAGGTGGAACAATTCAAGCCGGCCGGTCGGATGTTGACTACGCAGGTGGCGGAAACCCTGGCAGTGCTCTGTGCGGACTTCGAGGGACCCTTGCCGCGTTCTAAGCATGGCAACACGATGCTGCTTGTATTCCACGACGCGTTCCCGAAGTGGTTGGAATTGATCCCCTTAAGAAGAGCCACCAAACCAGCTTGCACAAAGCCTTCAGGAAGCGAATATTAAGCAAATTCGGGATTCCTCGTAAATTCGTATGCGATCACGGGGTACAATTCACTAGTCGGGTTTTCAAGGCATATCTGGGTTCTTTAGGTGAAGAGGTCTAGCATACGGCCCCATATTGTCCCCAGGAAGACCCGACCGAGTGAACCAACCGGACAGTCAAGACAATGGTAGCTCAATTTATAAAGGACCAACATAGTTCGTGGGACGAGCTTTTACCCAAGATATCACTCGCGATGAGCTCGAGTGTGGCCGATTTTACTGGATATTTACCGGCATTTCTAATGTATGGAAGGGAATCACGCCTGCCGGCAGATCTCTACGATGAGGTGACACCTGGTGTTACCGCCAGAATCTATAATTTGAATTTGAAACGTATTTCATTAATTATGTTAATATTTTCTGTTACTTCAAATACGTTGTTAACTTGACATCATCGATGTATTTAAAAATTATCTTTTATCATAAGTTATCGAGACCAAAAAATGAAGAAAGGATCGTTGCTCGATACTCACACCTGTCGGCCATTTACAGCGGGAAGAAAAACACGAAAGTTTTTTAAGTTTTTTTCTCCCTCCTCCTCAAGCTCTCGCTCTACTAACATACACATATATATATAATCTTTTAGCAAATAAACGTTATTATTAAACTAAAAGTTGTGTGGTTTAATGTTGGTTTTGCTGTTGAAGTAAAGCCAACAACATTCTTAAAAAACTTTCGTCTAACGAATTCGTAAGCCGTACGAATTCGTGGAAACTTCATTGCTGCTATCGTGTACACACACACACAAAGGCTTCTTGGAACGCTACTTTTTTTCGGCGTCACTAGTTTCTGATTGAGAAATATGATGAAATGCTATGATTGCATTCACTGCAGAAAAATACAGTGAATACAAGACGCGCAAAAAGACAGCCTCATATTAGCTAATACGCCGTATAAATATCAAGTACAAGCAAATTGCAGCACACAAACTTTACGTACATATCTGTATCGCTGAACGTCTAAAATATAGAATCACGAGACAGTCCAAAAATTCAATGGTTCTCTCTGGCATACTCGTATACGATACGTATGCACGCAATCGCACATATTCTTGATTGATTAGCCGAAATGTTAACGCAAAATATGGTTAGCGACTCGTGTAAAATTTGCAGAAAGAAACAAACGGATAAGGAACTGGCCGATTGGGTTCAGTGTGACGTCTGTGACAGTTGGTATTACTTCCAGTGCGCCGGCGTTGATGAAAGCGTGAATAACACACATTGGGCTTGCGCATTATGCATCACAAGTAGCATCAGTACAGGAAAACAATACATCGCCACAATTGGAATGCAGCGATCGCCGTTAGGTGCTGCCAGTAGCTTATTACCGGAACACGTAACGGAGAATGGATTCGTCAGGTATATCCAACATCAGTGATGTACCTAGTCCATTGTTTACCCAATCCCACGTTCCAACGAGCGTACAAATCGAAGCCAGGCACGCAATTCCAAAAGATCTTCCTTCGTTCAGCGGTGATCCAGACGATTGGCCAATGTTTGTGAGCACCTTTGAGCACAGCACTTCAGTGGCTGGATTTTCAAATGTGGAAAATATGCTACGGTTGCAGAAAAGCCTGAAGGGCAAAGCACGTGACCTGGTCAAGGATAAACTGCTTTTGCCAGGTATGGTTCCAGATATTATCAGCATTTTAAAAATGTTCTTTGGTAGACCCGAACACATAATTGAGAGGATGATCGACAAAGTAAGGAAGTTATCGCCAATTAAAAATAAACTGGAATCCATCATCGAATTCGCGTTAGCCGTGCGCAACATCTGCCACAATGGAGACGTGCAAGCTGGAAGCACATCTCAATAATCCGATGTTGGTAACAGAGCTAGTGGACAAACTGTCAAATCAGCATAAACTCAGCTGGGCTATGCATCCACGCGACGATGCAGTGCCTCAAATTACAGCATTCAGCGACTGGTTATATCGCATGGCATAAGCGGCATTAACAATAGTGACGCTGTCATCATATAAGGTTAGTTTACTCAACACACATAGCAGCTGTCAACCAGAACAGCGATATACTAAGCGACAAAATGTGAATGGAGGCGGAGCTCGGAATATAGCTGACCCACTCCACCAAAGCGTAACAATATGTATAGCGTGTGGTGCAGGTGGGCACTGGCCAACACAATGTGATAAGTTTCAGTCCAGCAACGTGGACCAAAGATGGCAGATTGTCAAAACAGGCAAGGCTTGCTTTATATGTTTAAAATATCATCGCAGCGGATGCCATTCTAAAAAGGACTGCGGCATAGACGGTTGTACTAAAGAGCATCATCCGTTGCTGCATCAAAAGAGCACAATCAGCATACCGAATAGCGCCGAGAGCTTCGTGAGTGCTCACCAAAGTAAGAACATGGGTGGTCAATTTTACCGAATCATACCCATAAAGCTGCACAGCCAGGGCAAGTCAATGGAAATATATGTGTTCCTAAACGAAGGATCGTCAGTGACACTGATGGACACCACGATATTCAATAAGCTCGGAATTGAAGGTACGCCAGCGCCAATGTGTTTACAATGGACCAGCGGAACGACGCGCCAAGAGAGTGCATCGGTACGGGTCTTCAATCCAAGTCTCCGGCAATAACGAAAACAAGCTGTATTGGCTCAACAACGTGCAGTTTATCCAAAACATAGCATTGCCAACGCAAACTGTCAACGTAGAGGAGTTGCGTGGTAAATTTAGCCATCTCATGAATTTACCACTGCAATCATATTACAACCAACAGCCTATGCTACTGATTGGAACCAACAACGGGAAAGTTGCTGTCCCTCGCAAGGTTCGCGAGGGTAAGTGAAACGAACCCATAGCGTCTAAGTGCCTGTTGGGCTGAAGCATCCAAGGCTCAGCAACAGCAGGGCGTTCGATATTTATGCATCACTGCGATTGTAACTGGCAAGAGCTTCATGACAATATAAAAGAGAATTTAAATCTCGAAGCCATCACACCCCGAAGCCTATGTTCGAGCGACGATACGTGAGCAGTCGAAATTCTAGATCGGACTTGCCAAATGCAGGACGGACAGTATGAAATTGGACTTATGTGGCGCAACGAACTGGAGCCATTACCAGAAAGCTAAGCCAACGCAGTTAGATGACTTAATTGCCTGAAGAGAAAAATCGAAAAAGAACCAGAACTGTATACGAAAATTGATGAGCAAGTCCAAAATCTTTTAGCAAAGGGTTATGCCATTCCACTAGCAAATGTGTCGAATGAAAATCATGAAAAATATATATGGTACCTGCCAATATTTATAGCACTAAATCCAAACAAGCCGAGCAAAATAAGGCTAGTATGGGATGCAGCAGCCAAGCCGCATGGAACGTCATTAAACGACCATTTCTTAAGTAGCCCAGACCTTTTGAATCCACTTGTCGACATTCTGTTAGCCTTTAGAGTCGGAAAAGTGGGAGTCTGCGGCGATATTGCGGAAATGTTCCACAGAATCATCATCCGCAGCCAGGATATGCATGCACAATGCTTCCTCTGGTACGACAAAAAGAACGATAAAATGAGCGTATACGTCATGCGTGCGATGATTTTCGGGATCAGCTGTGCGCCGTTCATAGCGCATTACGTGCGCAACAAAAATGCTGAAGATTATCGTCTTGATTACCCACAAGCGTTTGAAGCCATAGTCAAAGCGCGCTATGTGAACGACTTCATCGACAGCATGGACAACGACAAAGAAGAAGTATCCAACCAGGTTCGAGAGGTTCATGCAAAAGGCGGATTTACAATACGCAACTGGGCAACGAATTCGGAAACCGCGCTTGCGCACCTTAACAGTGGAGCAGCTAATCAAAAACCTGTTCAGTTTGGCTCTACTGAAAAGGTGTTAGGTATGTATTGGGAGCCATCCAATGATATGTTCAGATTAATATGCAGATTCCCGAGACTTCGCCATGACGTACTGGATGAACACACGGTCCTAACCAAAAGAGAGGTTCTGCAAGTTCTTATGTCAATCTTCGATCCTCTGGGCCTGCTGGCGTGTCATACTGTCGGATTGAAGATCATGCTGCAGCGCGCACACATTGACTGGGACCAAAAGCTGCCAGACTCATTATTGGGAGACTGTCGCCAATGGAAACAGCTACTGCCACAGGTAGCCGATATCCAAATTCAAAGATGCTACTCACATAGGCTGTCCATCGCAAGTAACGTCGAGCTACATACCTTTGTCGACGCAAGCGATCACGCATACTCGGCTGTTTGCTACCTTCGAGTGTCGCAGGATGATGCCGTCGAAGTGTTGTTAGTGGTCGCAAAGCGCAAGGTTGCACCACTGAAGCCTTTATCAATTCCACGCCTGGAACTGCAGGCAGCCGTAATGGGCGCACGGCTACCGCAAAAAATCTTCAACGTACAAAAACTCCGTACCGACAGCGTTACGTACTAGTCGGACTCAAAAACCGTCCTCCAGTGGCTAATTATGGATCCACGTAACTTTCAACAGTTCGTGATGCACAGAGTCGGAGAAATCTTAGAGCTTTCCAGTGCCAAACAGTGGCGATGGGTTCCAACAAAAATGAACATCGCTAATGAGGCTACAAAAATGAGTAGCAATGGCTAACGCAATGGCTGCGTGGACCTGACATCCTAAGGACTCCAAGCGAGGATTGACCACATGCACCCCAACGATCTGAGGCAGTCGACAAAACGGAGCTACGTAAACACGTTTTTGTACTCCACAAAATCACTGAAATTAGGCTCAACTTAGAGTATTTTTCTGATTGGCGCCGTTTGAATCGGGCTACAGCAACATTCATGCTGTACGTTGAGCGACTACACAGTAAATGTGCCAAACGACTCATGCCAACTACTGTAGAAATAGCACACATACAAGCAGCAAAAACTCTATTGTATAAGCAAGCGCAAGCACTTGCGTTCGCAAAAAAAAACAGTACAATAGCCTCAGAGCTCCCCTTAGCCGAAAAAGCAGACTGCTTGGGTTAAATGTATACCTAGACAGTGCAAATATCTTGCGGGTAAAAGGAAGAATAAATGCAGGCGACTTCATGGAAGATGCTATCGTCCTTCCACGCGAGAGTCAGGTAACGTTATTGTTGCTCAAAAATTACCACGAAAAATATCATCACCTCGCTCACGAAACTGTCATAAGTGACATAAAAGGAAGCTTTTACATTCCCCGTCTACGAATTGTATATAGATTAGTACGGAACAAATGCCAAAAATGTTAAGTGAACGGAGCCACTCCAGAGCCGTCGCAAATGGCACCAATTCCCAGAGCCAGATTGAGTAGTTTTGAGAAGCGTTTTACTTACACGGGAGTAGACTACTTCGGCCCTATACTCATCAACTTTGGCAGACGCAAAGAGAAGAGATGGATCGCACTCTTCACTTGCCTAACAGTGCGCGCAGTCCACTTTGAGATTGCACACAGCCTAGATAAAAGCTCATGTATTATGTGCCTCGGCAACTTCATGGCACTGCGCGGGACCCCGAAGGAAATATACTCTGACAACGGGACGAATTTCAAAGCGACAGAGAAGGTCGTACGGGAAGAGCAAAAAAAATCGACTTCGACAAAATAATCGTCAAGTACGATAGCATTAAATGGCGATTTAACCCACCAGCCGCACCGCACATGGGTGGTGCATGGGAGAGGCACGTACGCACGACAAAAACAGTACTTAGAAGCATCTGTCCCAACTTCTCTTTTAATGACGAAAGCTTGAGAAGTGCACTGATGGAAACACAGTTCATAATGAATTCACGCCCGCTAACTATCGTTAGCTTGGACACGATCGACGACATCGCACTCACTCCAAACCATTTCTCATTGGACATGGCAAACGGCTACAAGCCGTTTTCAACGACAACCACAGACTTGAGACGACGCTGATATCAAGTACAACTTTTCGGAGATCGTTTTTGGCAACGGTGGGTGAAGGAATATACGCCAGTGACTAGACGCACTAAATGGTTCCAGAAATGACCGCCAATAAAAGTCGGCAGCATGAAATGAGGAAATGTCCCGAATATACGAAAATTGGAATTTTTCCACCGTAATATTGGCTTTCAGTTTGGCCTGGACGAAGGCCTTGGCATCATCAGATGTAGCGTCAGGGGCAAGCCTAGAAACAAAGATTTTTTTATTGAACACCTACAAGGGTCACATTTCGAACATCAGTAGTAGCTTCTAATGGAGCTATAGCCTTGGATTGACCATTTGATTTAGTCGGCTTATTAGCACTAGAAAGTTGCTCTGTGTCAACAGTTTTTTAAACTGCCCGAAGATATCCCCAAAGTCCCTCTTAGTCTGCCTCATGAATCCCATCATGTCCCTTTCAACCTTCCTGCAGGATTCGCAAGTCCACTTTAAACCTGATTTGGACTCAATCAGGTCGATAATGCGGCCATTGAGGCCAGCGCATTTTTCGTGCGACATATTGTCACACAGCCAGAAGCAAACAAAACTCAACTTAACGTTTGCACGCACCTGGCAATTTTTATTATAGCAGACAAACATTATGTAGTATCAAAGGAAATGAATTAAAGATAAAGAAATAAAACAAAAATAACTGCTCAAGGATTAATGTTAAAGTGTACAGAAAAAAAAGCACACTAGGGTTAAACAGAATTGAGGCTGATATCTACTTACAATGCAACATTAATTATTACACAAATATGAATAGCGCTGGCGCGACGACCGAAATAAGCAACGGGATCAAAGCAAAAGCAAAAATTGTAAGAAAAAAGAACTGACCAACACCAATAACAATATTAGTGTAAGCGCGGAGAGAGTAAAGACCGTTTTAGAGCGCGGAATGATAGCAAGAGGAATATGCAGAAAGCAAATGCAAAAACAAAAAGTTAGCAGCCGGCAATGAAACTGCTCTTGAACTCAAATTTTGCAAATTAATTTAGAAAATTTCCAAATAGATTTGAACAATGAGTTTCACGGATCCGATTGAATCACACTGTTGCAATACTACTTTTACGTAAAAAAGAAACGAATATAAGATTGATTAAATGAGTTTAAATTAAACAATTCGAGGCGCAAGAAAAAAACACGTCCGTTGCGAATGCGAGTGCGAATGCGATTTTTGATTTTTGATTTTCAATGTATATGAGATTTAGGCACCGAATAACTCTGATCTCACCACTTTTTTAGCTTACTCCCTTCTGTCTATGGTATTGTTTAATAACGATGGCCACTCCAAGTTTCAGTCTTTACTCTTCTTGCTCTTCTCCGATTCCTATATATATATATTCTTGATCAGGAGCAACAACCGAGTCGATTTAGCTACGTCTGGCTGTGTGTTCGTCCGTTCGTATGTATGAACGCGTTGATCTCGGATACTTAAACTTTTTGAATATAGACTTTTCCATGGCACGCGCAGATCAAGTTTATTTCAAAAGATCGATAGCCCACACCGTTTTCCTAAAATCTCAAAATCAAACGACACACTGCCCAGAAATCTCTGGCCGGAAGGGCGCGTCATCAACACTGTCATAGCAAAGGATGGAAAAGTTCGGAGCGTGACAATTAAAAACTCAGCACGGAGTTATGGAACGGCCAGCAACGAAGGTGGCGGTTCTAGATGTTGGCTTAAATGATGGTAACTGGCCCGAGGATCAATTACAAAGGGGGAATGTTACCGCCAAAATCTATAATTTGAATTTGAAACGTATTTCATTAATTATGTTAAGACTTTCTGTTACTTCAAATACGTTGTTAACTTGACATCATCGATGTATTTAAAAATTATCTTTTATCATAAGTTATCGAGACCAAAAAATGAAGAAAGGATCGATGCTCGATACCCACGCCAGTCGGCCATTAACAGCGGGAAGAAAAACACGAAAGTTTTTTAAGCTTTCTCCCTCCTCCTTAAGCTCTCTCTCTCTCTACTAACATACACACATATATATAATCTATTATATAATCTATTAGGAAATAAACGTTATTATTAAACTAAAAGTTGTGTGGTTTAATGTCTGTTTTGCTGTTGAAGTAAAGCTGTAAGAAATTCGTGTCCGCCGCCGACAATGCCTGGGTCGGCGACTATTCGGAGGAATCCCCAGAGAAGGCGAACCAACTAATGGAGGTGTTCAACATCGTGCACCGTAATTTACAACGGGCATCAGGCGACCAAGAACGCCACTACAACTTGCGTAGGAAGGAGTGGCGACCGGCCCTCGGTTCATTGGTGCTCTTGCGGTAACACCCGTTGTCAAAGGCGGCTGACGGATTTGCAGCGAAGCTAGCCCCAAATTATGACGGTCCTTATCGGGTGACAGAATTCTTGTCGCGCAACATCGTGCGTTTGTCACAAGAGGGTGGCCGGAAGAGGCGGATGGCCAGCATCGCACAGCTGAAACCATTCCACCAGGAGATTGCCACAGATGACGACCGCAGCGAGGATGGAGCTCAGGATGAAGGCCCAGACGTAGTCTAACCTGAATCAGAGTTAACCCACAGATGTAAACTAGTTGTAATTGGATCTAACATTATAACCGTAGAAGACCAAGTGTAAGCTGCACTGGTGTAGGGACCATAAGGCACCGGGAACGCACCGTGAGTATCGTCCCTTGTGGGAAGAAAGGGGAGGGTGTGACGCGGGCTTACCCGCGCCACATTAAATAGTAATAGATCTAAAGGGCTCGCGAGCTTTGAAGGGCAGAGCCAAAGCCCAGGCTCGAGACTTTCGATTGAGGCATTGAAGAGAACAGACCTGTGTGACGCGAATAATAAATTGAGAACGAGGCGCGACTGAACGTACCAGTACCCGAACCATAAAGCCGAAGAGTGGCCGTGGCTCGTGAGCTCGGCGCGAATAATGAACGAGGACAGCAGCGAACGTCAGCGTGTGTAGACGCGACGTCGCGAAAGAGGAGAGAATAGTGTGAGTGCGCAGCGTAGCGGCAAAATTCACGTTGCCGAATGAAAATCGAATAAATTGCGTTATATTTCACTTAATAATTGTAGAAACTAGTACTCGAATCTAGTTTACCCTTAACCAACAGTAGCATTTGTTAACGTGGGCGGCAAATCGCCTCGGCTTTGAAAGTTTACTTTCTATATCGATCGCGGCTACGACCCGAGTGATAGTTCGTGGGTAAAACCCGAGGGCACGAACTTAATAATAGTAGCTGTTGCAAGTGTCGGTGGCAACTTGCCCGGCTCTGTAGTTTTCGTTGCTCGTAGTAATCGTGGCTCCAAGCCCGAGAGTCGCTCAGTAGAACGTCGGCTGCACCTTCGTGGTATTCGTGCGAGCGAACCCGAAGGTCAGAGTAGTCGTGCCTGAAATTAACACGAAGCCCTTCTACCTTTTCAATACTACCATGCCTGCTTCAGCTTAGTGTCTCGACAACTTTACAAATTTCTTGTAAAGCTGGACCTGTGTAGACTGAGAATTGTACCCCGGCCTAGACACTACTTTACAATTTGAAATCAACTTGATCTGCGTATGGTATACACGAACTAAAAAGGTCAAGTTCAGCTAGTGTTTGTAGCCGTCATACTGACGGACGCACAGACGTAACTGACGAACAGGGCGAGATTGACTCGGCTAGTGATGCTGATCAAGAATATGTATACTTTATGGGGTTGGAGATGCCTCCTTCTGCCTGTTACATACATTTGCAAGAAGCCATTATACCCTTTTTACCCATGTTCAATGGGTTCAGGATATAATAAAATGTAATAATTTGAAATAAAATAAAACAAAATAATATTATATAACAAAATTAAATATAAAACAGAACTTAAAATAAAACAAAATAACATTAAATAAAAAATAAAATAGGAATAAATTAAACCGAAATTAAATTAAAATTAAATAAACTATAAATAAGTGAGAAGTTTCCAGTCGAAAGCGCCCGACGGGTGGATACCGTGAACAATGTGTTTTCAAACATTTCAAAATTCAACAAAATCCGAAATATTCCTGACCTGCGCATGCTTTACGTGAATCGAATTTGGTTGCTCTAATGGTTTCTAATATGTGGTCAAAAAAATTTAAAAAACCGATAACTATCGATAATAAGAAAACGAGATGAGTTATCGGTTATTTGAAAGAAACTTGACAGACAGACGGACAGGGCTAAACCGACACCGCTAGTGATGCTGACCAAGAAAATATATACTCCTCCTTCTGCCGTTTAGATACATTTGCACAAAACCATTATACCATGATTTACCCATTTTTAATGGGTTCAGGGTATATCAAAACAAAAGAATCTAATATTAAAATAAAATAAATCAAAAAGAAAATTAAATTAAATGAAAATAAGATCGGAAATGGATTCAGGCAGGTGTGTGGTGAAATTCGGTGAATCTGCCAGCGCCGCAAGGAGAAACTCTAGGTGATTGCTACGGAGTCCGGGTTGGAGTAGGACGGCAAGGTAAAAGAGATGCGTTGACGCTTGACTGCCTTTCTAAAGGACAGTGTGCACAGTACCGTCATATGTGCGCGCCTGGCCGGGCTGGAGGCTTAGTTTGCCAAGAACCGGGACCCCTAGTCTTTTTGAGATTGGACAGACTCAGGTCTGGGAGCGAGGTTTAAATCCGATGAAGAAATAAGTGTCCTGCTTGTCCAGCGTAGATCTGATATTGAGGCCTTTAGGCAAAGACTGCATGTTCCAAAGATACAGGTGGAATTGCTGAATATCTCGAGCAGCAGGCCATATCATATAGCATCAGTTTGGACAAGTTGTCTTGCGCCATGTATTGACAGACAGAGCCGCCGGCTTGTTCACTACCAGTCGACTCCGAGATGCGTCCTGGGCAACGTTCACGGTGGCATTTCTAGAATATTACTCGCCATCTCAATACTTCGAGAGCATGGAAGATCAGATTAGGAGCCGCTGTCAGCGAGTCGAAAAAGGCTTGCAATCAGAAAATCCAGAGAATATCCGAAAATCCTGAGCTTTATAGGGTATACAAGAATGCAGCGTCAGAGTACCCGTCGAATATCCGCTGGAACGATTTCGTTAATCAGATGACTGTGAAATATGAAAGGATGTACAGCCAGAAGTATGGGAATGGGGCGAAGCCAATCATGCTCTAACAGAGTATGCGAAAGTGAACAGTAGCCCTAGATTGTCCCACAATCCATTTCGCCATTTGTAACTGGCACCTACGGCTCTGGGTGGTGGACCAATCCCCAGTCCAAATGCGGCTTTGTACAAGGAAGTGACCCACAGGATTTTCAGACAAGGGGATGCGGCGTCATTCAATGCACGACTCGTATGTGATGCGCAGGTCAAGGGCACTTTGCAAAGGTTTTTATAGTACGCGCATAAATTTTTGCCGGCAGTGCGGTGTAAAAGACGTTAACACACAGGACTGTTGCCTAACGGGCAACCAGAGAATCTTACAGAGGAGTCACCAACACCGGAACCGGGTAGACGCCTGCAGTCACCCAACGTAGAATTAGATGGACCTTTGGGTGTCAAGGGCGGCCGTATCGAAGCCACAACGGAGGTTGGGCGCTGTAAATTGTCGGCCGCGATCTATACGATACTCGATTCTCGAAGTTATGTAAGTATGGTCAAAGGATAATGATGGCACGATGAAAGAGACCCAGTCAGATACGGATGGCAGATGGATAAATTCTAGAGATTAAGCATGTGTTAAACGTGAATGTTGGATTAGCAGCACGTATTGTGGAGATGTTGCTGCTATTTATGGCTTTAATGTTGGTTCAGCTTATCTTGTACATGGATTTTTTTTGCACAATTGGCACGAGAATACAGTGTGGACACGCAGTGCTGAGATTGACGACGGGAAGGGCTACGTTTCAGGGAGACGGAATGCACAAGACCACCAAGAAGACATTAGACGGGAGCCACCGAATGCAGGTAGGGTCTCCTGCATGCAGGTATAGCTCTCAATGAAAGTCAAGCCTGACGCTAACCATCGGAGACCATGAACGCGTTCATCCGGCAGGATTGCTCGCAGGGCTCTGCAGTTGCAGCAGTTCCAGTTCGTCGTGCACTAACGCAAGGGAAAACTTATCATAGTGGCCGACATCTTGAGCAGGCAGCACTTGGAGGCGTTCCATCAACGTTCCAACCACATCTGGGGTGTGGAGCAGCTGATGAGCATTGCGTGCCGTTGAAAATATTTGTAGTCACTGGTATTCGGCGACGAGTTCTGCAAGAAAGCTCCCACATTACGGAATGCGTAAGAGGGTTGCGAGATCAGCTCAGCGTTATTATTGGCCTGGAATGTTTAGAGTCAAAGCTAGGTATGCCAATGTTATGAAACATGCCAAAAGTGCAAAGTGTAGCAGTTCAAGCAGGCAAGCTCACTCGCTAAGTGGCAGAGCTATTTGCTAATTACTTCTCCGCGTTTTCCAAATTGACGGAGCTAAACACGGCCATCAATGTGCGACAATGGTGTGCAGATTACCAGCGAGCATTCAAATCATTTATGAATTCGCTCAGGTTAGAGATGCAGTACACCGCACCATACTGTCCACAAGTGAATCCCACGAAAGGAACAAGCGCAGTTCATCAAGAGCCACCAAAATTCTTGAAACGACTTGCTCCCGAAAAACTCGCTGGGAGTAATTCCATTGGGTTCTCTTCGGCGTTCCTAGTGCAGGAAAGGGAGCCTCGCCTCTCCGCCGCGCAATTCGACAAGGTATCGTGAAAAAGGGGAACGAAAGACAAGGTTTGCCAATAGTGCCCAGCGTTAGTAATATCACCAAGAACCGGTAAGGAATTGATGGTTACTTGCCAAGATCGGAGACGAAGAGTGTTGTACTAACCTGCTTAGTATCACAAAGTTATATCGCAGTAACCCAACAGTAGAAAATATAAGAAAGTCGAATAAAAAGCAAGTAAGAACGTTGCAGTCGGACCGACTGCGTATACTCGTTCACAGTACATAAAAGTTATTATTGTTATTTTGGAATAATTTAAAATTTTGAAATTTCGTAGGGGTAGGCGAGTCCAATATTATTTTACTCGATCCCTGCCAAATTTGGTGATTCTAGCTTCAAAATTGTGAGATCCTAATTTTCGCGGATTGTGGGGGCGGGAGTGGGCGTGGCCGGGAAATTTTACCGAGCTTTAAAATGACTGACCAGCTATCTACATTTAAAATTTTGTGTGAATTGTTGGATATATAGCTTTTTGCGATTTGCGGGGCAGCGGTGGGCGTGACCCGGAATTTTTATTTGGAACGTTAAAGGGCGTTACCAGCCATCTACCTTGAAATTTTGGTGACTCTAGCCTTAAAACTGTGACAGATATAGGCTTTTGCAGCGGAAGTGAGCGGCTGTAGGTGTGGGTGGGAAATTTTTATACCCGTATTTAAAGGCGCTGACCACTAATATGACTTTAAAACTTGATGACTCTATCTCAAAAACTGTGGAAAATATAGCCGTTTCCGATTTTGTAAGGCGGGGTGGCTGGGGGGCGTTCTAGTGGTCTAGTGGTAGTTGCCAACTTTTGGTGAGGTCACTAGTAATCTACATACCAGGTTTGGTGGCTCTAGCTTTAAAATGGTGTGAATTATACATATGTTACTGTTTTAAGCTTTAAAATGTATCGGTTTTACCGATTACGGAGGCGGAAGGGAGCATGGCAGCAAAGTTTTTTCTGTGATGTTTGGGGAAACCTTCCAGTAATATATATTCCATATATGGAGCCTCTAGCTCAAAAACTGTGGGAGATATAGCTATTTTCGATTTTTTAAGGTGGGGTGCTAGGGGGCGTTCTAGTGGGCGTCGCATACAATACCAAATTTGGTGACTCTAACTTTAATATTGTGGGAAACATTGAACTTTAATCGAATTGCGATTTGAGGTGTATCGACATATTATTGATTTGGCAGCCTCCCAGTGGTCGTGGCGCAAAAATCTTAACACTTTGTCTGAAGCAGATAACTACAGGTATATATCCAAAATTTCAAGTCTCGATCTTCAATAGCGCCGAAAAATATTGCGTTTATACGGACAGACGGACGGACAGCATGACGGACATCGCATAAAACCAATATACTAGTTTCACTTCGTGAACGAATATAAAAACGCCATTTGGGTTAATCAACGCTCCGTCTGGAAAAGAGAATAAGGAAAATGCTTGAATTATTAAAAAACAAGAATGCTTCTTGAGATCAGAAGGTGCAACATCCATGAATCGATGTTTTTTTTCATCACATCTTTCTTGCACGGGGAGACGGGAAAAAGGATTTATGAATTCCATTCCTTGGAGATTCATTCAAAAGATTTATAGATTTGAAGTCGTTATCCCAGAGAAGAAACCACCGAACAGTTTTTTATGAACTGACCGAATAGATACCCAAAGCCGTTCTTAGATGAGTTGCATCAAAATGTATAGTGTGTGTGTGTGTATTGTCTTGTGTCTGTGACTTTATGTACGAAATGTAAAGGATCTTTAAGACTGCTATTGAACTCTTAACAGACCCATAGTACTCCATGCTTGATGTTAGCTGTTTAATCGATTGTACTCCAGATAAATCGTGAGGTGTCTCCTTTATCAGCTGGTGTTATGTACAGACTTAAAGAGTCCTTTATATAGTAGCTATCGGCTTGGCTCAGTTCTAGCTCGCCATATTGGTCAGAGCTCTTCGCAACCAACTATACTTATATATTCTATATTATTAAAGATATACTTGTAATTATAATTGGAATATAACTCTTGCGCTTTTTAACTGTAAGTACTAACCAGGTAAATCGAAATCCTCTGAAAACTAAACTTAAAACAGAAAGTGCAGGTGTAGATTGTTTCCGTTCTTTACCATCCCAACCATGAATATGTTAAATAAGTTTACATTACCCCTATTCTAAGGCTCTAAAGCATTAAGTTTTCTTACGCGGGACCTGAATAATCTTTTTGTCGCTTAAACCACTTTAACGTGGCATTCCACTTCTTCTGCTTTAGATAATTTCTCAAACATATAGTTATGTGGGAACATACCATAAGTACGAGCATCACATAATAGAAGAAATTGTGCACAGTTGGTTTCTGCAAACATGATCTTCTCTATGGCCGGTGAAACTGACCAGGGACGGTGTTTTACAGGCTTTAGAGACTCCACGCCAATTTCGTGTCATCAATATAGCCTAATTCTTCGGTCGAGAAAGAGGAAAATACTTATAACGCTTTCAAGACGTTTTTGTTCATCTGGTAATAAGGTGTAAAATTTTTGGTGTTTCTATGTTATTATACGAAGATCCCACATCTGGCTTAGATAGTTCAGCAGGAACCATAAGCTTGTGTGTGTGTATGTACAGTTGACCAAATTTCTGCCAGAAGTCTATGCCAAGATATACATATTGTTTAAATGTAGGATTGATAAAAGTTTAGCTTTTTCATATTTATATTTAAGGCAAACTGTTAAGTTTCGCGTTTACTTTACTTTCATTACGGGTTTCCTGTGAGACAACATCTCGGATGGCTCAGCACTACCTTTGCAGCTAATACTTTGCATTCAATAAAAATATAGGTATAGAGTCTCTGATCAGAACTAGGAAATATCGAAGGGACATAATACTATAATTTTGCATGCGTTCATCTCAGGGTATAAATAATAGTGTAATTGAATGAACTGAATGTTTTGTCTGGTTCTTCGAATGTGTTTATTTGGGGTTGGCTAACACATCCCTCTTTCTATTTTCCGACGGATTGCACTTTGGACATACGTTTAAACATATCTTTGGCTTCGGAGCCACAACAAAATATTTAACGTTGTCCCCATCAATCGTCAAAATTATGACTTTGTTGACCTTAGTTCCAATATATGGGAATCTTAATAGGTGGCCGACAATGGCTCCGAGATACTTCTTCCAAGTTGAGGTTGCCACCGGATAACGTATAGTTATCGTCTAGGGTTGAATTGTATGAATGAAGAACTATTGGCTTATTTTATATCATTGTAAAACTATTCTTGTTTACGTACCTATTGGCGAAGGTTGGTTCTATTAGAGATACTCGCATGAAGCAATTTTCTCGGTGACCAGTCGGCGTCGATGCTGGTGTTCAGTGACTTGAAAAGAGAATGAAATTGCCATTTGGAGCGCCGTTGTCGGGCTCGGCAAGAGACGAGCGCAAGTTTTGAGACTTAGTTGGAGTGTGACTCCGTCTACATAAGAGGTGGGTCTTCGAGGTGGGTCTTCGTCTCCAGAACGAGAATAGTTACATTGAGTACATCTCCGTCGGCAGCACAAAGTGGATGAGAGAAGTACAACTTCGTCTCCAAAACAAAATATCGTCTGATGAAGAATTGCAAATTCGTCCAGAGCTCGGATTTTTATTTATATTTAATTTCATTTATTTAATAAGTTGACAAAGCGAGTGTCAACCTATGTAAAACGTATAAAACACAAAAAATGTATATATACATATAACAATTAAAAGATAAAATCAGAAAGTATTATAAATATTTATCATAACATCACCAAGGGCGTATTTTATTTGCCTGTCCGGCTAGTTATGCCCCTAATGACAGCTAATTAATGCCAGTGACGTTGAGAATTGTATTGCAAAAGAATACGATATATAATTCCGTACCTCGAAACCGTCTTGACTGTGAATATAAACTATTTGCCGGCACATTCGAAATGCGACTTCTTCCGAATTAAAACTCATCACTAAATCGTCTCCATAGTGATTATTGACAATAGCCTGCACGGCCTCCGGATATTTATCTCGAAATTCCATGTCATTTGTGTTTTTGATGTATTCCGCGCAGTTGGGGGAGAAAGTGGGTCTGTGTGGTCTTCTGATCGAATCTGAATTTGTAAAACATTACTTTGATGTTAGCTGCCACTTCGAATTGGTTCAGACGAAAATTAAGTAGCAATGAGATTAATGGTTTTGCTTGATCTGGACCTTAGAGTAGTGCTGAATTTAGTGATATACCATTAACTGTTGCAGCAGCATCAAACACTATTCGTAGTTTGTTCGGCTTGTGCACAGTTTGTACAGCGAAGTGCGGTAAATACCTTACGTTTTTTAACTCATTTTTTTTTAAATTTTCTGAGATTTGCCTAGCATATCCTTTCTCCATGTATTTTTCCATCTCCGTCTCCGTCTCCATCTCATCTTTATCTTTCTTTCGATACTTAATAGACGTTTTTCAGCCATGGTGAAGCTATTTGGTAATTTCACATTCTTTTTCCAAATGAGACCTATTTCAAATCGTTTTATTCGTTTTGTAGTTTGATACGCTATTATCTTGGCTCGTTCCACGTCAGTTGGTTCCATGAGTGGCAAGCTATTCATTCCAAAATTTTCGGCTATGACATACTCGTCTTGCTCAGAGGTTCCCATCACTAACATTACTGGTCTTGACATTACTGCATTGCTGGATGGCCCCTATGCAATCCAGCCCAATTTGGTCTTGATACCAACAGAGTGCTTGTTTCCAATTATAATATAATATAATTTTCAATTGGGATGTTCTTTAAATGCTCATACTGTTTCCGTTTAAAAGTTTGATTTGGTAAGCCAATATTCTTTACTGTGTGTATCCCATTTATATCGTAGCTAATACTTTGTTAGAGATCCATAATTTTGCAATTAACCCTCATTGACATTTCTGTAGCAATGCTGTTGTCATACTGTTGGAGTGGTAACGGAAATTTCTGGCTTTTTAGACCCAATTGTATTGCTACGTCTTCATCGATCATGGTTACAATACCTTCATCGAACAATGCAAAGGCTTCCAACTTGCCATTTGGTCCATATGGTATCATTTTGAACAAGAAACTATTACCTTTGTTTTTACAATTCAAAATAGGTTGTGTGTCTGTAGACTGTTTAGTTCCTAGTTGTTGGTTGTCGTTGGATGTTGATTTACACTCGTCCAGTTTTGTCTGTGAATTTTGTAGACTCCTTGACTCTTGTTGATGCAGACTGTGATGGGTTATTCGGGTACGGCCTTTAACTCTGCAGCTTTCTTTCTGTTGGCACATCTGTATTGAATGTCCTTTGTTGAGGCAACTAAAGCATAAAGCGTTGCGTTTGGCTATATTCCAACGTTCGTCGATGCTCGTATCTTCTTTCCATCTTTTGCATTCACTGACTGTACGGCTTTTTGGCAAAAGACACATTTTAGCTGTCATCTTGGTTCATAACATTGGCTTAAAGCTTCTGGATGTTGGTTGCTTTGACATTTCCATAACCAATGTTGCCAATGTTGAAAGCCAATTGGAGCAATCAGCGATTGTCGGCAGTCTATGTAATGTGTTGACATATTCCAACCAGTTCAATTCGTTGGGAAGCTTACCTAGCTGCGCTGGCAGACTTCAGAAATGCGGCAACTCCCCTGACCTTTGTTGACAGGTTTATAATTTGTTCAGGTTAATTATAAGCAATTCTCGGAAATTCTTTTATTTTGTTCAGTCAACCAAACCGAAATTGCAGTTCCTCCAAAATATGAGGCACATCTTCCGGATAGATCATCATAGGAGCAACAGACTCTTAGTTTCACGGGCAGGCATTTATGCAGGCGTATCAGGTTTTGGTGATTGTCGTATTGGAAAGCATTTGTTGTATCCTGGAAGTTAGCTATAAATAGAGGCTAATCTTCCGCGGAATCTGAATTCTCTGGCAAATCGTGTAGTCTTGTGTAAATCTGTCCTGCTTTAGTCACTCATTGGTATGACCTTCCTTCAATCGACACCTGTTCTCCGAATTTGGGCATAGACATAGTCCATGGTAATGCCGTTACCTGGATTGGCTCATCTTTGCTTTTCTGCACTTGTTCGATGTTCAATGTATTCGGTATTGGCTGCAGTGTGAGCACAATATCCGCTGTATATCTTGAACCATTGTTTTAATATACTTGTCCCACAACACTGTCGCCAACGAATTTCACCATCTATACATGTATATGAATGTACTGCCCCTTACACCCATACACAAGCCTTTACTTATTCGTTTGCGCAGCCTCTATTCACTTTTACCAACACTTTCTTTCACTTTCTATATACTGTATATATTATACCTTCCACATAATAAACAGCTAGCAATTAATTTGAGAACTCACTAAACATAATTTGAAAAATGTTGTGACAAAAGCCAACCGTTATGTTTTTGTACTATGTTAATCGTTTATTATATGCCTTTTCTGGTGTGGTTTTATATTAGATTTTATTTTATCTTGCGTTCGTTCGCTTCGACTGTTCGTTTCAGTGTGCCCATAAATATATCGTAAAACTAACATGATAACAAAATTTCGATATTTCTTGAAGGTTGCAAATAACAAAGTAATTAGAAATGCAATTCTATCGATAATTAATATTCAAATTCAAACTTAGTATGCGTTAATATTAAATAAAGTTAATCAGTTACATTAACAGCTAGAGACACCAAACTTGGCATGTACATTGGTGGTGACCCCTCCAAGATATTGCGACCTTGATATTGCAGCCACATAACTCCCACAGTTTTAGAGCTAGAATCTCCAATCCCCCTTAAATAACGGTACAAAAATTTCCCGCCCATGCCTACCTCTGCCCATTCCCGCCGTGTCGCGAAAATCTATAACTGCCACAATTTTAAAGCTGGAGTCTATACCTATATCGACAAAAAAGTGTCTAGCTTTAAAATTTTATCATTTTATTAATTCTAAAATATATAGTTGCAAAACCAATGATTTAAAACTAAAAGTGTGTTGACTGATTAATAGATATGTTAATTAGCTTTCATTTCATTAATTGTTAAGCTTTTCAAAATCGGTTACCACATTCTCGAGTAATGATCAATAATGCACTCAAATCGCAAATCGATAAAAGACGAATATTTCCCACAAAATTTGGTATGCAGATTGCTGGTGACTTCCCCCAAAAATTTCGACTTTGGTATCCAGGCCACGCCCACTAGAAAGCCACGCAGCTCCCCAGCCTTAAAAGCTCTGAAATATATCTGCCACAGTTTTTGAGCTAGAGGCTCCATATTTGGAATATATATTACTGAATAGCTCCCCAAAACATCACACAAAACATTTTCTGCCTCCGTAATCTCTTAAATTGATATACCCGAGAGCTCAAATAGATAACATAAATTTAAAGTTACAGACACAAAACTTGGTAAGTTGTTGTTGACCTCCCCAAAGGATTGCGACGTTGATATTGCGACCACGCCCATTATAACGCCCCCCAGCCACATCGCCCCCACGAATAGTGAGTGCCTATATATACCACAGTTTTAAAACTTAAGTCACAAAATTTTAAAGGTTAGTGGTCACCCTCTTTTAAATACTGGTAAAAATTGTTACCGCCCACTCCCGCCCCCGCAAATCACAAATCTCAGCACATAAACTGGATTCGGTTTAGTCGTCGTAACTAGCACTTTAACTAGTTAGACTGCGAAAAAGGTTCCCTAGAGTTCCAATTGAATTGCCACGGGTGGGGTTCAGATTGAGACTGATCTTTATTCGAGAATGATGGGATTTATATAGCTAAGCCTATGTACATTTGGATGGCTTACCTAAGAGTATTTAAAATATAGACATTCTTGTCTGGCGTACAATGTGGTTAATTTGTTTATATACTAAGGATGTTTACAGTATTAGATCCCCGTGAAGCAGAGAGCGACATACATATGTTCTTGGTTAATATATGTGACATTTATATACAATATGCATTTTTGTCTATTATTGGCTTTAAATTTCTGCTGCCGGTCAGTCGTTACAGGGCGTGGGACTGCCGTGATCCTGTTGCTCAACATTTGTTGCATGCCAACGTAAAGTAACCCTTTTAATTTGCACCTTCTCAAATGTCAGCATTTGTTTGATATTTTTGAATGTGTTGTATTTTTAATAATTTTATTCTAAATAACAAAGCTACGTCGTAGAATTCTCCAGGTCGTTGAACAGCTGTTCATCCATCGTTTATGTGAAATGTAAAACAACGTAATGCAAGTTCTGGCTATGCCCTACATGTGTGCTCTGGGGGTGGGACTGGTGATCTAATCTTCCATGATGTGAGTCGTTTTGATTGATGATCGCCATCAACAGTAGTAGAGTTACCACTAATGCAACAAACGCAGCTATGTGATGATGCTGAATTGTGTCGAGATGATGGCAAGATCGCATGCTTGTTTTTTGCAAATTGCTACATTCAGGTCGTCGCTGTCCGAATCCACTGATGATGTGATTCCGGAAGTTGCTTCTATTGATAGAGGTTCGTTAATTGGTCGATGTTGCCAAATCGTACAAATGTTATGCTGACTTTGCTGACAGTTGAGTCAAAGTTGCTGATGATGATTCTGATGATATTTCGTGCAGTGAATCTACTGGAGAGTATCAAGAAGTCGGTTGCGACAAGACTGATTTTATGGAGGTGTTTGTACAAACTCTTCTCAGATCCATTGAGGAATCCGTTGTGAAAATCCAACTATTAGGTAAATGGGTTTTTGATGATACCATTTTGGACATCGTGTGCGTGGCTTGGCATAGTGGCGCTCTTGTTGTTGAATAGTTGAAACTCAGAGCGATGATCAACATTAAATACTGTATGTTGGTCAAAACAGATGTGTTCATCATTGAGAAGTTTCCTATAAATTGACCTCTGAAGTTATTAACTGCAATCAGCGTTGTTTTTTGTTCAAATAAATATCATTCTGTTGGGTCCTTTACAGGATTTGGTATCATGGTGAAGAGTTCCAGCTGGGAAGTAGATACTTAAGGAAGAGTGACCTTAAAAATGAATTAAGTTATGCAATTGAATGGTATCATTTGTGAAAACGGGCAACCTCTGATTCGGTGGCAAATGAGCTCGTATCTGGTCAATTTGTTCCTTTAGTTGATTCAGAGAAACTAGGATTTAACTGATGGTTCGGTGTCTCTGACTGCATTCAATGAAGGTTGGCAGCGAGTAACGCCAGATGTGCTGCAAGTACCATTAATGCCTGAAACCGATGATCTCCGGAGCTCTTTTATCTTTGCTCGCTATATGAGGCCATTTGCCTTTCCAGCAGTTTTATTCGCCTTTCGTTGCTAGCTCTATCGTTCCTCATCACATTGATTGTTAAACAGAGAACAGATGTCTGATTTTTTGTGATTGTTTTTGCCACTTCCTTTGCATAGTTTGAATACAGAACAACAAATAAGCCACTCGCCATATTACCAATTATATCGAGTGGTGAACGCCGCTGCTGTGACCATTCCAGTAATGCGTTTTCTCCTTATAGTTGAACAAAAATATGCTCGAAGTGTTGTGCAATATTTCGCATGCTGGTCTGTTGTTTAGCTGAGGGTTATTGGACGTAGATGTACTAACGAACAGTAAATTCAAGTGGCCCAAAGATACCAAGCACAGGCTTGTTGACGCGCGGACCCAGGCAAAATGCCAGCTACTTCCCACCCAACCGACCAAGGGGCGTGGCATAATGTACGGAGACGACGATCGCGAACAAGTAGACAGATAACATAAAATTTAAGTTTTAAGGATAGGAATAGAAGTTGCATTACTATACGGAAAAGAATATTAAAATTTGAGCATAAGATCCGAAATGGATAATGAATGGAATAGTTACCAGCACACATTTCAAGAGAAAGCGGTAAAAAATTTCTAGTAATTCTGCTCCGAACCGCAAAACTAATTTAGCTGATTAATTCGGTAGAGTCAATTTTCCCATTAATTAGTTTGTGTAAAAAGATTACACCAAGCATGGCTCTACGATTAGAAAGATAGGGAAGATTGATTAGTAATAGTCTACTACCTTAAGAAGGCATACGAGAATAAGGATTCCAGTAAAGACCCCGGTGGGCAAAAACCAGAAGTTGTTTTTGTACAGATTCAATTCTATCCTGATGAACCTTGTATTGAGGACACCAAATACAAGATCCATATTCAAGAATTGGACGAACAAGTGAAGCATAGAGTTTTAATAACGTAGGGATCGTTAAATTCTTTCAACCAGCGCTGGACTCCAAAAACTCGATAAGCAGCAGTGTGTTTGTCAAACTTAAGTTTAGGGATCAAGAAGGATACCCAAATCATCAACTGACTCAATACGCTCAAGTGGCTTACCATTAAGTGAATAATTATTTAAAAAGGGAATTCGTCTATAAAACGACATTAACTTGCACTTACGTACAGTACATTCTCTTGACACCAGGTTTGATAACTGTCAAGATCGGATTGCAACCTTTGGCCAGATAAAAGTAGACGACAGGGAAAGTTTTCATCAGCGTACGTCAGCACCCGAGAGTTTATTACAGGCACAGTTTATCACAGAAGGAAGGTCATTTATATATATTAAGAAAATAATTATTAAAAAAGGGCATTCGCCTATAAAAAGACATTTATTTACACCTACTGTAATTAAGATTAAATAAATTTACTTGACACCAGGTTAGTTAGGGTCGGATTGCAAACTTTGTCCAGCCAGAGAACTAGTAGAGGATGGGCAAAGTTTTACGTGATCGGCGTACATCAGCACCCGAGAACGGTTTATCACAGAAGGAAGGTCATTTATGAATAAAGTGAATAACAACGGACCAAGGTGACTTCCTTGTGGTACTTCGGAAGTAACTTGAACAGGTTTTGAGAAAGCCTCTTAAGTTCATTTTGGGTTCTTAAAGATAAATAGTTAGATATCCAAAGAATTAAATTATTTGGAAATCTCAGAATATGAAGCTTATACAGTAAAAGCGATTGATTAACAGAGTCAATCGCTTTACTGAAATCTGTGTAAATAACACCAGTTTGCATTTTAGTTAGGAATCCTCCAATAACAAATCACGTGATTTCTAATAGATCTATATTTCATAAACCCGTGCTGGCAGGGTGAAAATATAGATCTGCAAAGATGTTGTAGTTGAAAAGAAATCAACTTCTCACAAATATTGGGAATAGCAGACAGCTTAGAAATACCTCGATAGTTCTGAACATTAGACTTGTTTCCTTTTTTAAGGAGAGGTATAATAAATGATTCTTTCCAAATGTTATATATAGGCTTTGAGAGCCAGCACACTACCTTACAACACATTAGGTCCCGGTAAAAATACGCGCTTATTGACCCTTTGATCATTTATTAGTGAACTTTCTGTGATCAAGGGCCCAAAAATGCAGTTAGAAACATATACATGATAAGGATATGGCAAACCAGGAGATAATGCTGAGAACTATAAGTAGTTTGAAAGAATTTTGCCAACAAATCGGCAATAGCCTGATTTGAGTCAGCAGACGTTTCTTCAAATAATAGAGTTGATGGTAGTGCTGATGCTTTACGCTTCGCATTAACGAAGTTATAGAACCGTTTAGGATCCCGCTGGAACTGTATCCTACAACTTTTCAAAATATCCTAATAACATTGGTTATAGATGACAGAGAAATTAGATAGAGCAATCAGAATCGAGTGTAAGCGATGAAAAAGCTGGTTTCCTCTAACTTCTTGTACATCCTTGAGTTTCTATTTTTCAAATTGTTTAATTCTCGTGTAAACCAAATAGGTTTGTCAGACCTAATTCAATCACAAACCGGGAAGTATATATCAAATAGATGTTTTATAGTGGAATAAAAAATCTCGATTGGACTATCTATGTCCCTACACATGTAAAGCCGAGACCAGTCAGCCTGAGATAAGAGCTGAGTTAGTTTAAGTCGGTGTTCCGAAATTGCAGAGCTCGCTCTGGAGCCCTCTACCTGGGTTTAGCACCCGGGTAGGTAAATCAATCCTCAATTCTAAAGTAGAGCTATAGGGATCTTCAGGGTATAACAAAGGGCTTGTACGAGAAACATATAAAAGGGAGTGATCAAAATCAAGATCAAGCATTTTATACAGCGAATTTGGGATAGCATTGATTTGACACAATGACATCCCAAATAAATTATCAAGAAAATCATTTTGAGTCGTGGAAGTCAACACGCTAGAATTAGGACTAGGAATCCAGGTAGATCCAGCAATATTGAAGTCGCCGAGAACTACAAGAAAATCACGATCGGAAAGCATAGCAGAGACAGAATGTATAAATGTGCATAGAATATAGAATATATCTATATATCATAGAATATATCTGAAGAAGGAGGAATATAGGAACAACTAAGTGAATAACCACGTGCTGTTGTTCCCGCGAATGATTTCATGTCTTGCTAGTGTTTAGATCGTAGTAAACTGCCATGGTCTATTCGGATAATGCCATCTTTGTAATGCCTAGTTGTTCATAGAAAATTCCGGGCTTTCCATTGTAGCGAGTCAGTGTGATTGGTTGTGACAGTAATGGCAGCATGAACAGCAACATCAGCAGTGTTGATGTGAAAAATGGTAAATTTGTTTGTATCTGTTGTATCTTCACTGTGACGTTTGACTGCCACCATTTCAGAAAATAGTGGGACGTTTGTAAACTCCAGATGCAGTTTTAAGATATACGACTCGTACAAAATTATCTGGCCCCGGTACCACACCAGGGTAGCTAAATCGAATGCATCATAGGAAAGTTCCGGGTGCTCCAGCCTGCCTCCGATGCAACTGCGGCCACTGTTTTCCAAACGTGGTGTCAATGCAATGATAGAGATCCTTTTGCCTACCACGTTATGACGTCAAAGATTTTTTATATCGTCCATCCTTGGGAATCTGCATTTCACTTAGCCATTAGGATATACTCTCTATGGGCCTTCTACTCGTTGCATAGTTGCGTTCGCAGTGCATCCCAGTCGAATTTTTCTTCCCAGAGATGTTGCATAAATATTTTTGCCCGTAGTCCAACCGGGGGGAATAAGCCCAATGGGTCGAAGATTTGTGCCAATTTGGAACATACCACTCGCTTGGTGATGATTTGTTAGATGATTGGCTGCCATGTCTCCTCCCACGTAGCTGCTCATTTTTGGGCATCCAGACGAGTCGCAGCGTCTCAACGCGGTGTTGTTCCAGTGACTCGCCCAGATGAACATCATTGACAATGTCGTCCTTTGGAATTCCTTGTAAGACTTAATCATTGTTTGAGCACCATTTTCGCAACTTGAATCCAGCTGGAAGCAGAATTTTATTTAGTTCTTGTCGGATTTGGACTGCTTCTTGAATGGAATCTGTCCTGGATTGATCCTTATCTGGGGTAAATCTTTTCAATGTCCGCAGTGAAAACATACTTAAAGATTAGCATCAGATCGATTTGCATGGTGGGTCCAACTTCTAGTATGTCGTTAAGTAATCTTTCCGCATGTCGTTACGTCGTTATATCGTTAAGTAATCGCTTTAGCACTCGCATTCGCAACGGTCGTGTTTTGTTCTTGCGCCTCGAGTTGTTTAATTTTAACTGATTTAATCCATCTTAATTTCGCTTTTTTTTGGTCTAAAAATAGTAAATAGTAAAATAGTAATCTATTTGGCATTGCTCTCTCATTCTGCGCTCTAAAACGGTCAGATTACTCTCTCCGCGCTTAAATTAATATTGTTGTTGGTGTTGATCGGTTCGTTTGTTTTTCTAATTTTTGCTTTTGCTTTGATCCCGTTGCTTATTTCGGTCGTCGCGCCCGCGCTGTTTACATTTGTGTAATCATTGTTGTTGTATTGCAAGAACATATAAGCATCTATTCTGTATTAACCGTACTGTGCTTATTTTTTTCTGGGAACTTTATTCTTTCATGAGCAGTTATTTTAGTTTTATTTCTTTATTTTTAATTTATTTCTTTTGATTAAATAACTACATAATGTTTGTGTGTTCCAAAAAGTTTGCCAGGTGCGTGCAAACGTTAATATGGGTGACTCAGCTTTTATCCCAGACTGACTGGACTCTGCATTACATGTGTAGGGAATGGATAATGCAATCGCGATTTTTTAGTCCACTTTCAACTATCTTTTTGCAACATGTGTCCCGGTTTGTGATTCAATTAGGTCTAACAAATCTGTTTGATTGGTCTGTTTCCAAAAATAGAAAGTCAAGGATGTACGGGGAGCTGAAGAAATCTGGCTCTTTCTTGGATTATCTCGATATCTGTTTGCTCGATCTAATTTCATTGTCCTAAATAATCAATCATATAAGGATTACCTTAGAAGTTGTATGATACAGTTCCAGCGGGATCCTAAACGGTTCTATAACTTCGTTAATCCGAAGCGCAAATCATCAACACTACCATCAACTGTGTTTTTTAAAAACGTCTGCTGACTCAGATCAGGCTATTGCCGATTTATTTGCTACATTTTTTCAACCGACCTATAGTTCTCAGACTTATTTATCTCATTTGCCATGTCTTTATCATGTAAATGTTTCTAATTGCATTTTTTTAAGGGTCATCAATCCCGTATTTTCACCGGGACCTGATGGAGTACCAGGCTGTATTCTTAGATATTGTGCTGAAGATCTCTCAAAGCCTTTGTTTAAATTATTTAATTTGTCCGTGGAGTTAAGTTCTTTTCCTCACATCTGGAAAGAACCATTTATTATTCCTCTCCTTAAAAGGAAACAAGTCTAATGTTTTGAACTATAGAGGTATTTCTAAGTTGTCTGCTATTCCTAAGCTGTTTGAGAAGTTGATAACTTTCCTACTACAACATCTTTGCAGATCTATAATTTCACCCTGCCAGCACGGGCTTATGAAATATAGATCTACCACTAACTTATTAGAATTCACGTCTTTTGTAATTGGAGTATTCCAAACTAAAATACAAACTGGTGTTATTTACACTGTTTTCAGTAAAGCAATTGACTCTGTTAATCATTCGTTTTTACTGCATAAGCTTCATATTCTGAGATTTCCAAATAACTTAATTCTTTGGATATCTAACTATTTATCTTTAAGAACCCAAAATGAACTTAAAAGGCTTTCTCAAAACCAGTTCAAGTTACTTTCGGAGTACCACAAGGAAGTCACCTTGGTCCGTTGTTATTCACTTTATTCATAAATGACCTTCCTTCTGTGATAAACCGCTCTCGGGTGCCGATGTACGCCGATCACGTAAAACTTTGCCCATCCTCTACTAGTTCTCTGGCTGGACAAAGTTTTCAAGTAAATTAATTAAATCTTAATTACAGTAGGTGTAAATAAATGTCTTTTTATAGACGAATGCCCTTTTTTAATAATTATTTTCTTAATATATATAAATGACCTTCCTTCTGTGATAAACTGTGCCTGTAATAAACTCTCGGGTGCTGACGTACGCTGATGAAAACTTTCCCTGTCGTCTACTTTTATCTGGCCAAAGGTTGCAAATTAATGTCGTTTTATAGACGAATTCCCTTTTTAAATAATTATTCACTTAATGGTAAGCCACTTGAGCGTATTGAGTCAGTTGATGATTTGGGTATCCTTCTCGATCCCAAGCTTAAGTTTGACAAACATATTTCTACTGCTGCTAATCGAGCTTTTACATTCCTGGGATTCATAAAGCGCTGGTCGAAAGAAATTGACGATCCCTTCGTTACTAAAACTTTTTATACTTCATTTGTTCGACTAATGAAAATGAATCTGGATCTTGTATATGGTGTCCCCAACACAATGTTCATCAGGATAGTATTGAATCAGTACAAAAACAATTTCTGCTTTTTGCCCTCCGGGGACTTAACTGGAATCCTAATTCCCGCATGCCTTCTTAAGGTAGTAGACTATTACTAATAAATTTTAACTATCTCTCTAATCGTAGAACCATGCTAGGTGTAATCTTCTTACACAAACTAATCAATGGGGAAATTGATTCTTCCGAATTAATCAGCCAAATTAATTTTATGTTCCGAGCAGCAATACGTGGAATTTCTTACTGCTTTCTCTTAAAACGTGTAATGCAAACTATGCTATCCATAACCTCTTTTCGAATCTTAGGCTGTAGTTATAACAATCTTTTCCATATAATAAATAAGGCATCTTCTGTTCCTGTTCTTAAAACGTTAGTCCTTTGTAATCTGTCCATTTGTTCGCGATCGACGTCATCACACGTTATGCGGCGCACCCTTAGGTCGGTTTTTTGCCTGGGTCCGCACATTAATGGTATCGTTCGGCCAATTGAATGTACTGTACGTTAGTACATCTACGTCCAATATACAGAAGATGTCTTGCATGATGCGTCATAGACCACTCTTAGTTTTCTGGTGCTGGTATGAGGTTCTTACTCCGTCATCAAATCTACATATCCTTTCCAAATTTCTGCGCTGGTCCTTTTTTCAAATGAAAGAAATGTCTTTACAGCGGTGTCCAAAGAGGGCCCTAGGAATGTAGAGCGCTCAGAAATCGGCATCTAACTATAATACGGCAATCAGTAGCGGTTTGCAGATTGTCAATGTCATGTTTTTCACACCTTTCTTCAGTTGGTGTACGTTGCTTCTCCGTGGATTCATAATTTTCGAGTGTCCAGAATTGTTCTATTAGGGCATTCGTTTCTTCTCCGAAAGAAACTGCACAAATGGCTGCTGACTTACTCGATGCTTTTGTTTTCCCAGCCACAACCCATTATTACTCGGAATTTTGTATAATTAGACCAGAGGGTATGATTTTATGTTGCTGTGGGAGTAGTAGCGAGTAGTATTACTCAGCGTCGATCAGTATGTCTATTATTCTTGGATTGTTGGAGTGTGGATTAGCCAAAGACATACTGTCAGGCGTGTTCCAGTATTTATTGATTACGACCTGGGAAGGTTGATCGTAGATTATGTGAGACAAAATGAAAGCTGCAAGCCGCATTGTGTAATTGTTGTATAGTGAGTTTGCTAGCAGATTTACTCGAGCCTTGCTTGTTTTAGGCTGTCCACCGATGCCTTCAATGCGTAATGTGGTATCGTATCGTTTTAGGGATAGTAAGGATGCGAGTCTTTCTGCGATCACGTTAATTTGGAGTCCAGAATTTAGCAGAGCCTTGAAAGTGGCTTGTTGCCCATTGATCCCTTGCACTGCAACCTTTGCTGTGGGGAGGATGTTAAAATTTTGGCCGTTTGCAGTGTTGGTACTTCCTTGCGTGACGATCCAGTCACTAAATGCAGCAAAGTGTTGTGCGTATCGTCGCATATGAAGTATTTGAAGTGGTTTGGGCATGTCTTAGCCATGTGGCCTCCTTTGAAGGAATTGACGCACATTTTTTGGCGTTGGATCCAACTTAAGCGTTCTGTAGCTTTGCACGAAAATCTTCACATCGAAAGAGAAAGTGAGTAGGGACATACACTTCCCATAATCGCTAAAGATACACATGCTTCTCCCTTTGACTCACGTTTTCCATTCCATTGTTTTTTGTTACCGGTAGACAAAACACGAAACCTTTGTCCAAGGAATTAGAGCGTTGTGTCTAGTTTTTGAAATTTTTTGTTTTTTTTTGTTGTATTCCGCATATTTCGCTGCACTGCTACAAGTATTGGATCCCATGTTGTGATGTCCAAGCGGAGTCCCTTCAGAAATACAAGAGACTCCATTTTGATAATGTATAATTCCTTGAGGGATTTCACATTGTCACCGACAGCCTGTTGCATCAGAAAACGGCTTAAAATTGTCGATTCTATCCCTAAGAATATTGTACGAATTTACTAGGATGTTCAATCTTTTTGCTTCACCGATCACACTGCTTTTTCTGTACCACACTCTGCACCCGATCCTTAGGGTGCAGGTTTGGTGTTCCATGCACACACATTTTGGAATAGTTATCCGTGGCAGATTTATGTTGTTGTAGGATAAATACATAAACTCATACATATATATAACAACAGCTAACCTAAGTTTAAGATATGCTCTCGTTCTTTCTCGTTAGAATCAAGCATCTAACGAGTAAAGCTAGACGAGTACAAACAATGTATCGCTCACACATAAACACACACTGTTACAATTATACATTAGTCAGTAAGCAGAAAACGAACGTCGAGTCAGTCTTGATCGTGCCAGTGAATAAAGAAGACGTCTTGTGCAGACTTAATATTTAACCGTGTGGAACATCATTTATTCCTTCCACAAATTCAGAAGTGGTTCGACTGCACGCAATGGAAAAAGCAAATTTAAGCACATTCTCAGTAAGTCAACTAAAGAACTGGCTAGCTGCAGTGGGAGCACCTACGACGGGAACCAAAAATGAGTTAATAACTCGACTAAGCAGTCTTCCGCCAGAAGTGCGTGCTATTGCACCAGACCATGAGATCGACAGCAACAACCTGCTAAAAATTTGCAAGCCGAAATGAAGGCAAACAACGGTGCACTGCGGCAAATTCAACGCAACCAAGTAACGGTTAATAACGGCACCAGCGACAGAAACTTCAACGGCATCGACGACGTTGGCTTCACAGCCAACGCCAGCGACATTGGAAACAGCAACAACACGGGCGCTGGCGAGACAGGCAACGGCGACACAGGGAACGGCGACACAGCGAACGGCGACACAGGCAGCGGCGACACAGGCCACAGCGACGCAAGCATCAGCAACATAAACGGCGTCAGCAACATCCACAGTGTTGGCGACATTCGCGGTGTTGGCAACATCGACGACGTCGGCAACATTGACAGCATTTGTAACGTCTGTACCGTCGACAACCAAGACAGCATTGCCAACAACATAGAAGAGAGACAGGGACAAGCAGCACAGCGTCCATCAGCTGGAGCGCTCGCTTTCGCAAAAGAAGCAACTGCAGAATTTAATGGCAGCAGTTGCGCGCGCATTTGGATCAATCAATTAAAGAACATCGCCCAAATTTATGGTTTAGACGACAATTCGTTGCGCATGTTGTTCGTTATCAAACTTAAAGGAAGGGCACAAAGCTGGTTGCATTCCAATTCAACACGCATGCTTGAGCCAATTGACAAACTATGCGATCAGCTGATCATGGTTTTTAGTGCAAGAGTTTCAAAGGCAGACATGCGACGTAGATTTGAGCAACGTAAATGGCAAAGAGAAGAAAAATTCTCAGTATACTTCGAAGAGAAAATCATGCTGGCTCAAACTATCAACGTGGACCAAGACGAACTTCTAGAACAGATGATAGATGGAATACCGTCACAGACCTTACGTGACCAGGCCCGCATGCAACGTTTTGAAAACCCAGAGCAAATGCGAGAAGCATTTGCCAACATAGAAATCCCGGGACAGAAGAAGGAAGGTAGTATTAAGACAACTCCATCAACAGCAGCGACCAACAACGGCCAACGATGCCGAAATTGCAACGCCAGAGGCCATTTCGACAAAGACTGCCGCAAACCAAAGAGAGCTCCAGGTTCGTGTTTTGCTTGCGGAGAGATGGGGCACTTCGTAGCCCAATGCGTAAAGAGGAAGAGTGTTGCCGAAATCAACAATAACTCTGTAAGGTACTTAGAAATACATTTTAACAATAACATTAAACTATCCATTATTACAGAATGCCTCATAGACTCTGGCAGCGCGATCTCTTTTGCAAAAAAGTCATGCATAACAAATGAAATTTCTTTAATTTTAGTACATAAATCATATTGTGGGCTGAATAAAAGCCAACTTCTTATTATTGGAAAAATGTTGTGTTACATATTGAAAGGATCAATAAAAGTTTATTTTGAATTAATGATCGTCGCCAATGAGTCAATGAGCCATGATGTAGTATTGGGCAGAGATTTTATGAGCGCGTGTGGTTTGAGCATAAACCAGGACACCCTAGATCTAATTGAATTGAAACCGGGGCATAACTCGTTTAAAAATATAAAAACCAAAGCAATACAAACGTATTTTACAAAGCCTACACAAAAAGAAATTATACAACAACAATCAGCCGGGAAGCAATCCGAGAATAATATTAACATGTTACAAGAAAAGTTAGAAAGCAGTGTTAAAGTAAATGTGGCAACTGTTAGTGAAAATAAACTGTTAAGTAATGCAAGTGTTAGTGATGAGCAACTGTTAAATGAGGCAACTGTTAGTGAAAAGCAACTGTTAGGTAGTACAACTGTTATTAATGAACGACTGTTAAATAATACAACTGTTAGTGAAAAGCAACTGTTAGGTAGTACAACTGTTATTGATGAGCAACTGTTAAATGAGGCAACTGTTAGTGAAAATAAACTGTTAAGTAGTACAAACGTTATTGATGAACGACCGTTAAATTATGCAAATATTAATGAACAGCGACTATTAAACAATGATAACGATATTATGAAGGAGAATTTTGACAAAGAGATGTTTTACATTAATGTAGTAGAGGACAAACATTTGAGTTACAACTGTGGACAAAACATAAGTTATAGAACAATATGTCGGTTTACGAAAATATTCGAAGAAAATTATATGAATGCAGAAAAACCAAGCGAGCCGTTAATAAAAAGTGAAATGAGAATATCGTTAGAGAAATATAAACCCTTTAGTTGCTCACCCAGACGATTGTCATACACAGAAAAAGATCAACTACAAAAAATGTTAGATGAATACTTGAATAATGGAATTATACGCCCTAGCGATTCCGAGTACGCTTCGCCCATAGTGTTAGTAAAAAAGAAAACTGGGGATTTACGATTATGCATCGACTATCGAAAATTGAATAAAATTTTAATAAAAGACAACTATCCGTTGCCTTTAATGGACGATCGGTTAGACAAATTGGTTAATAAGACTGTATTTTCGAAGTTAGATCTGAAAAATGGATATTTTCATGTGTTTGTCGATAAGGACTCCGTAAAATATACGTCATTCGTAGCCCCGTTGGGCCAATACGAATTTTTAAGAATGCCAATGGGGATAAAGAATGCCTCTGCTGTGTTTCAACGATTCGTAAATAAAATTTTCGCCGATTTAATTAGGGACGACAAAGTTATTGTATACATGGACGACATAATGGTTGCAAGCAGAGACATAGACGAACATTTAGTCACCCTAACAGAAGTTTTTAAAAGGTTAGTTCAAAATAAATTAGAATTACGGCTAGACAAATGTGAATTCATGCAAGACAGAATTAAATATTTAGGATTTCTAATAACAAGCGAAGGCATTAGAGCAGATGACAAAGGCATAGAGGCAATTAAAAATTTTCCAATACCAGACAAAGTCCATACTGTTCAAAGCTTCTTAGGTTTGTGTTCGTATTTTAGGCGATTTATCAAAGACTTTTCATCAATAGCCAAACCACTGTATGACCTTCTGAGGAAAGACAAACAGTTCGCATTCAGTGAAAATGAGTTAGAATGCTTTCTAACCCTTAAGGATAAACTCATTCAAGCACCAGTATTAGCAATTTTCGACTATAAAGACGAGGTCGAGCTGCATTGCGATGCAAGCTCTCTGGGTTTCGGAGCCGTATTAATGCAAAAGAAAAACGATGGAAAATCGCACCCCATTTTTTATTTTTCAAAACGAACATCGGAGGTCGAGTCAAAATACCACAGTTTCGAATTAGAAACATTAGCGATAGTTTATGCATTGCGCAGATTTCGAATCTACTTACAAGGAAGACATTTTAATATCGTTACAGATTGCAATTCATTAACATTAACATTAAATAAAGTCGAACTCAACCCTAGAATTGCCAGATGGGCTTTAGAATTACAAAACTATGACTACGAGCTAATTCACAGGGCTGGAAGCAAGATGCAGCATGTCGATGCCCTAAGTAGATGCACCAATATTCTTATAGTAGAAACAAATAGTTTCGAAGACAACCTTATCATTTGTCAGACAAAAGACTTGAAAATACAAAAATTAAAAGGAATATTAGAAAATGGCGAACATAAATTATACGAAATGAGAAACGGGATTATTTATAGAAAAACCAAGGATGGTAGATTGCTGTTTTACGTGCCAGAAGACATGGAAAGCCACGTAATGCATAAATACCACAATGAGCTGGGACACATAGGGAGGGACAAAATGATTGATAGTATTTCAAAGAGTTATTGCATAGCAAATATCAAAGAAAAATGCCACACTCACATTGAAAATTGCCTGAAATGCGTTGCATTCTCGCCAAAAACGGGGAAATCAGAAGGATTATTACACAGTATACCCAAAGGAGATAGACCGTTCGAATCACTGCACATTGATCATTACGGACCAGTAACCGCGGGTAGGGCCAATAAGCATGTATTTCTAATTATTGACGGATTTACCAAATTTATAAGACTATACCCTACCAGGACAACGAACACTAAAGAGGTTATAAAATCACTAAAAGATTATTTTAGAGCATATAGCAGGCCAAAATGCATTACTTCTGACAAGGGCAGTTGCTTCACATCAAACGAGTTCGAGGAATTTTTATCAAATCTCAATATAAAGCATATAAAAATAGCAACAGGCTCGCCACAGGCAAACGGACAAGTTGAGCGTATAAACAGAAATTTGGGACCAATGATTGCCAAACTTACAGAACCGGAAAGGGGAAAGCAATGGGACTCTGTCTTAGAACAAGTGGAACATGCACTCAACAATACAATACAGCGTAGCATTAAGCAGTTACCAAGCAAGATGCTTTTCGGTGTAGAACAAAAAGCTGAAGTTATAGATGAGCTAAAAGAAAAACTAGAGGAAATAAACAATTCAGATAGTGCAATAAACTTAAAAGAAATCAGAGAAAAAGCCAGAGAAAACCAGTTAAAAGCACAAAGCTACAATGAATCATATTATGACAAAACTAGAAAAAAAACTAAGGAATATAAAAAAGGAGATTACGTAATGGTAAAAAATTTCGATAGTACAGTAGGAGTTGCTAGAAAATTGATTCCAAAAAACAAAGGCCCATATGTAATAGAAAAAGTTCTGCGAAATGACAGATTCTTGTTAAAAGATGCTGAGGGTTTCCAAATATCGCGAAATCCATACAGGGGTATATGAAGTGCTCAAAACATGCGACACTGGATAGGGAAAAAGAAATAGATTAAGAAACATTGTAATATTTAAATAATTAAGAATCTTAAAGTGAAAAACCACTATGTTAAAGAACACATAAAGTAAGAAAATTGTCTAAAAATCACTAGGATCAGGGGATCCAGTTTACAGGATGGCCGAGTTGTAGTAGGACAAATACATAAACTCATACATATATATTACAACAGCTAACCTAAGTCTAAGATATGCTCTCGTTCTTTCTCGTTAGAATCAAGCATCTAACGAGAAAAGCTAGACAAGTACAAACAATGTATCGCTCACACATAAACACACACTGTTACAATTATACTTTAGTCGGTAAGCAGAAAACGAACGTCGAGTCAGTCTTGATCGTGCCAGTGAATAAAGGAGACGTCTTGTGCAGACTTAATATTTAACCGTGTGGAACATCATTTATTCCTTCCACAAATTCAGAAGTGGTTCGACTGCACGCAATGGAAAAAGCAAATTTAAGCACATTCTCAGTAAGTCAACTAAAGAACTGGCTAGCTGCAGTGGGAGCACCTACGACGGGAACCAAAAATGAGTTAATAACTCGACTAAGCAGTCTTCCGCCAGAAGTGCGTGCTATTGCACCAGGCCATGAGATCGACAGCAACAACCTGCTAAGCCGGTCAGGTTTCGGAGCACAGGCAGAGCAACCTAGAGATGCAATTGGCGCTTTAGTGGAACAGCAGACGTCAAATCCAGGAAATAGTGAGCAAGTGACACCAAATAGTGAAATCGGCGGAATGTCATCACAATTATGCACCGAAACGCAGAACATTTTGCAAATTGGCGAAATTCTGAAAGTCATAAAAAATTTGCAAGCCGAAATGAACGCAAACAACGGTGCACTGCGGGAAATTCAACGCAACCAAGTAACGGTTAATAACGGCGCCAGCGACAGAAACTTCAACGGCATCGACGACGTTGGCTTCACAGCCAACGCCAGCGACATTAGAGACAGCAACAACACGGGCGTGGCGAGACAGGCAACGGCGACACAGGGAACGGCGACACAGGAACGACACACAGGGAACGGCGACACAGGCAGCGGCGACACAGGCCACAGCGACGCAGGCATCAGCAACATAAACGGCGTCAGCAACATCCTCAGTGTTGGCAACATTCGCAGTGTTGGCAACATCGACGACGTCGGCAACATTGACAGCATTGTAACGTCGACCGTCGACAACCAAGACAGCATTGCCAACAACGTAGAAGAGAGACAGGGACAAGCAGCACAGCGTCCATCAGCTGGAGCGCTCGCTTTCGCAAAAGAAGCAACTGCAGAATTTAATGGCAGCAGTTGCGCGCGCATTTGGATCAATCAATTAAAGAACATCGCCCAAATTTATGGTTTAGACGACAACTCGTTGCGCATGTTGTTCGTTATGAAACTCAAAGGAAGGGCGCAAAGCTGGTTGCATTCCAATTCAACACGCATGCTTGAGCCAATTGACAAACTATACGATCAGCTGATCATGGTTTTTAGTGCAAGAGTTTCAAAGGCAGACATGCGACGTAGATTTGAGCAACGTAAATGGCAAAGAGAAGAAAAATTCTCAGTATACTTCGAAGAGAAAATCATGCTGGCTCAAACTATCACCGTGGACCAAGACGAACTTCTAGAACAGATGATGGAATACCGTCACAGACCTTACGTGACCAGGCCCGCATGCAACGTTTTGAAAACCCAGAGCAAATCGCCGAGGACAGAAGAAGGAAGGTAGTATTAAGACAACTCCATCAACAGCAGCGACCAACAACGGCCAACGATGCCGAAATTGCAACGCCAGAGGCCATTTCGACAAAGACTGCCGCAAACCAAAGAGAGCTCCAGGTTCGTGTTTTGCTTGCGGAGAGATGGGGCACTTCGTAGCCCAATGCGTAAAGAGGAAGAGTGTTGCCGAAATCAACAATAACTATGTAAGGTACTTAGAAATACATTTTAACAATAACATTAAACTATCCATTATTACAGAATGCCTCATAGACTCTGGCAGCGCGATCTCTTTTGCAAAAAAGTCATGCATAACAAATGAAATTTCTTTAAGTTTAGTACATAAATCATATTGTGGGCTGAATAAAAGCCAACTTCTTATTATTGGAAAAACGTTGTGTTACATATTGAAAGGATCAATAAAAGTTTATTTTGAATTAATGATCGTCGCCAATGAGTCAATGAGCCATGAGTAGTATTGGGCAGAGATTTTATGAGCGCGTGTGGTTTGAGCATAAACCAGGACACCCTAGATCTATCGAATTGAATCCGGAGCATAACTCGTTTAAAAATATTAAAAGCAAAGCAATACAAACGTATTTTACAAAGCCTACACAAAAAGAAATTATACGACAACAATCAGTCGGGAAGCAATCCGAGAATAATATTAACATGTTACAAGAGAAGTTAGAAAGCAGTGTTAAAGCTAAATGAGGCAACTGTTAGTGAAAATCAACTGTTAAGTAATGCAACTGTTAGTGATGAGCAACTGTTAAATGAGGCAACTGTTAGTGAAAAGCAACTGTTAGGTAGTACAACTGTTATTAATGAACGACTGTTAAATAATACAACTGTTAGTGAAAAGCAACTGTTAGGTAGTACAACTGTTATTGATGAGCACTGTTAAATGATACAACTGTTAGTGAAAAGCAACTGTTAGGTAATACAACTGTTATTGATGAACGACTGGTAAATGATACAACTGTTAGTGAAAAGCAACTGTTAGGTAGTACAACTGTTATTGATGAACGACTGGTAAATGATACAACTGTTAGTGAAGAGCAATCGGTAAATGAGACAATTGTTAGTGAAGTGCAACTTTTAAACTGTACAACCGTTATTGATGAACGACCGTTAAATTATGCAAATGTTAATGAACAGCGACTATTAAACAATGATAACGATATTATGAAGGAGAATTTTGACAAAGAGATGTTTTACATTAATGTAGTAGAGGACAAACATTTAAGTTACAACTGTGGACAAAACATAAGTTATAAAACAAAATGTCGGTTTACGAAAATATTCGAAGAAAATTATATGAATGCAGAAAAACCAAGCGAGCCGTTAATAAAAAGTGAAATGAGAATATCGTTAGAGAAATATAAACCCTTTAGTTGCTCACCCAGACGATTGTCATACACAGAAAAAGATCAACTGCAAAAAATGTTAGATGAATACTTGAATAATGGCATTATACGCCCTAGCGATTCCGAGTACGCTTCGCCCATAGTGTTAGTAAAAAAGAAAACTGGGGATTTACGATTATGCATCGACTATCGAAAATTGAATAAAATTTTAATAAAAGACAACTATCCGTTGCCTTTAATTGACGATCTTTTAGACAAATTGGTTAATAAGACTGTATTTTCGAAGTTAGATCTGAAAAATGGATATTTTCATGTGTTTGTCGATAAGGACTCCGTAAAATATACGTCATTCGTAACCCCGTTGGGCCAATACGAATTTTTAAGAATGCCAATGGGGATAAAGAATGCCTCAGCTGTGTTTCAACGATTCGTAAATAAAATTTTCGCCGATTTAATTAGGGACGACAAAGTTATTGTATACATGGACGACATAATGGTTGCAAGCAGAGACATAGACGAACATTTAGTCACCCTAACAGAAGTTTTTAAAAGGTTAGTTCAAAATAAATTAGAATTACGGCTAGACAAATGTGAATTCATGCAAGACAGAATTAAATATTTAGGATTTCTAATAACAGGCGAAGGCATTAGAGCAGATGACAAAGGCATAGAGGCAATTAAAAATTTTCCAATACCAGACAAAGTCCATATTGTTCAAAGTTTCTTAGGTTTGTGTTCGTATTTTAGGCGATTCATCAAAGACTTTTCATCAATAGCCAAACCACTTTATGACCTTCTGAGGAAAGACAAACAGTTCGCGTTCAGTGAAAATGAGTTAAAATGCTTTCTAACCCTTAAGGATAAACTCATGCAAGCACCAGTATTAGCAATTTTCGACTATAAAGACGAGGTCGAGCTGCATTGCGATGCAAGCTCTCTGGGTTTCGGAACCGTATTAATGCAAAAGAAAAACGATGGAAAATCGCACCCCATTTTTTATTTTTCAAAACGAACATCGGAGGTTGAGTCAAAATACCACAGTTTCGAATTAGAAACATTAGCGATAGTTTATGCATTGCGCAGATTTCGAATCTACTTACAAGGGAGACATTTTAAAATCGTTACAGATTGCAATTCATTAACATTAACATTAAATAAAGTCGAACTCAACCCTAGAATTGCCATATGGGCTTTAGAACTACAAAACTATGACTACGAGCTAATTCACAGGGCTGGAAGCAAGATGCAGCATGTCGATGCCCTAAGTAGATGCACCAATATTCTCATAGTATAAACAAATAGTTTCGAAGACAATCTTATCATTTGTCAGACGAAAGACTTGAAAATACAAAAATTAAAAGGAATATTAGAAAATTGCGAACATAAATTATACGAAATGAGAAACAGGATTATTTATAGAAAAACCAAGGATGGTAGATTGCTTTTTTACGTGCCACAATGAGCTGGGACACATAGGCAGGGACAAAATGATTGATAGTATTTCAAAGAGTTATTGGATAGCAAATATCAAAGAAAAATGCCATACTCACATTGAGAATTGCCTGAAATGCGTTGCATTCTCGCCAAAAACGGGGAAATCAGAAGGATTATTACACAGTAGACCCAAAGGAGATAGACCGTTCGAATCACTGCACTTTGATCATTACGGACCAGTAACTGCGGGTAGGGCCAATAAGCATGTATTTCTAATTATTGATGGATTTACCAAATTTATAAGACTATACCCTACCAGGACAACGAACACTAAAGAGGTTATAAAAGCACTAAAAGATTATTTTAGAGCATATAGCAGGCCAAAATGCATTACTTCTGACAGGGGCAGTTGCTTCACATCAAACGAGTTCGAGGAATTTTTATCAAATCTCAACATAAAGCATATAAAAATAGCAACAGGCTCGCCACAGGCAAACGGACAAGTTGAGCGTATAAACAGAAATTTGGGACCAATGCTTGCCAAACTTACAGAACCGGAAAGGGGAAAGCAATGGGACTCTGTCTTAGAACAAGTGGAACATGCACTCAACAATACAATACAGCGTAGCATTAAGCAGTTACCAAGTAAGATGCTTTTCGGTGTAGAACAAAAAGGTGAAGTTATAGATGAGCTAAAAGAAAAACTAGAGGAAATAAACAATTCAGATAGTGCAATAAACTTAAAAGAAATCAGAGAAAAAGCTAAAGAAAACCAGTTAAAAGCTCAAAACTACAACGAATCATATTATGACAAAACTAGAAAAAAAACTAAGGAATATAAAAAAGGAGATTACGTAATGGTAAAAAATTTCGATAGTACAGTAGGAGTTGCTAGAAAATTGATTCCAAAAAACAAAGGCCCATATGTAATAGAGAAAGTTCTGCGAAATGACAGATTCTTGTTAAAAGATGCTGAGGGTTTCCAAATATCGCGAAATCCTTACAGGGGTATATGGAGTGCTCAAAACATGCGACACTGGATAGGGAAAAAGAAATAGATTAAGAAACATTGTAATATTTAAATAATTAAGAATCTTAAATTGAAAAACCACTATGTTAAAGAACACATAAAGTAAGAAAAATTGTCAAAAAATCACTAGGATCAGGGGATCCAGTTTACAGGATGGCCGAGTTGTAGTAGGACAAATACATAAACTCATACATATATATAACAACAGCTAACCTAAGTCTAAGATATGCTCTCGTTCTTTCTCGTTAGAATCAAGCATCTAACGAGAAAAGCTAGACAAGTACAAACAATGTATCGCTCACACATAAACACACACTGTTACAATTATACTTTAGTCGGTAAGCAGAAAACGAATGTCGAGTCAGTCTTGATCGTGCCATTGAATAAAGGAGACGTCTTGTGCAGACTTAATATTTAACCGTGTGGAACATCATTTATTCCTTCCACAAATTCAGAAGTGTTTCGACTGCACGCAATGGAAAAAGCAAATTTAAGCATATTCTCAGTAAGTCAACTAAAGAACTGGCTAGCTGCAGTGGGAGCACCTACGACGGGAACCAAAAATGATTTAATAACTCGACTAAGCAGTCTTCCGCCAGAAGTGCGTGCTATTGCACCAGACCATGAGATCGATAGCAACAACCTGCTAAAAATTTGCAAGCCGAAATGAAGGCAAACAACGGTGCACTGCGGCAAATGCAACGCAACCAAGTAACGGTTAATAACGGCTTCACAGCCAACGCCAGCGACATTAGAAACAGCAACAACACGGGCGCTGGCGAGACAGGCAACGGCGACACAGGGAACGGCGACACAGGCAGCGGCGACACAGGCCACAGCGACGCAAGCATCAGCAACATAAACGGCGTCAGCAACATCCACAGTGTTGGCGACATTCGCGGTGTTGGCAACATCGACGACGTCGGCAACATTGACAGCATTTGTAACGTCTGTACCGTCGACAACCAAGACAGTATTGCCAACAACGTAGAAGAGAGACAAGGACAAGCAGCACAGCGTCCATCAGCTGGAGAAGCAACTGCAGAATTTAATGGCAACAGTTGCGCGCGCATTTGGATCAATCAATTAAAGAACATCGCCCAAATTTATGGTTTAGACGACAATTCGTTGCGCATGTTGTTCGTTATCAAACTCAAAGGAAGGGCACAAAGCTGGTTGCATTCCAATTCAACACGCATGCTTGAGCCAATTGACAAACTATGCGATCAGCTGATCATGGTTTTTAGTGCAAAGAGTTTCAAAGGCAGACATGCGACGTAGATTTGAGCAACGTAAATGGCAAAAAGAAGAAAAATTCTCAGTATACTTCGAAGAGAAAATCATGCTGGCTCAAACTATCAACGTGGACCAAGACGAACTTCTAGAACAGATGATAGATGGAATACCGTCACAGACCTTACGTGACCAGGCCCGCATGCAACGTTTTGAAAACCCAGAGCAAATGCGAGAAGCATTTGCCAACATAGAAATACCGGGACAGAAGAAGGAAGGTAGTATTAAGACAACTCCATCAACAGCAGCGACCAACAACGGCCAACGATGCCGAAAGTGCAACGCCAGAGGCCATTTCGACAAAGACTGCCGCAAACCAAAGAGAGCTCCAGGTTCGTGTTTTGCTTGCGGAGAGATGGGGCACTTCGTAGCCCTATGCGTAAAGAGGAAGAGTGTTGCCGAAATCAACAATAACTATGTAAGGTACTTAGAAATACATTTTAACAATAACATTAAACTATCCATTATTACAGAATGCCTCATAGACTCTGGCAGCGCGATCTCTTTTGCAAAAAAGTCATGCATAACAAATGAAATTTCTTTAAGTTTAGTACATTCTTATTATTGGAAAAACGTTGTGTTACATATTGAAAAGATCAATAAAAGTTTATTTTGAATTAATGATCGTCGCCAATGAGTCAATGAGCCATGATGTAGTATTGGGCAGAGATTTTATGAGCGCGTGTGGTTTGAGCATAAACCAGGACACCCTAGATCTAATTGAATTGAAACCGGGACATAACTCGTTTAAAAATATAAAAACCAAAGCAATACAAACGTATTTTACAAAGCCTACACAAAAAGAAATTATACAACAACAATCAGCCGGGAAGCAATCCGAGAATAATATTAACATGTTACAAGAAAAGTTAGAAAGCAGTGTTAAAGTAAATGAGGCAACTGTTAGTGAAAATAAACTGTTAAGTAATGCACGTGTTAGTGATGAGCAACTGTTAAATGAGGCAACTGTTAGTGAAAAGCAACTGTTAGGTAGTACAACTGTTATTAATGAACGACGGTTAAATAATACAACTGTTAGTGAAAAGCAACTGTTAGGTAGTACAACTGTTATTGATGAGCAGCTGTTAAATGAGGCAACTGTTAGTGAAAAGCAACTGTTAGGTAATACAACTGTTATTGATGAACGACTGGTAAATGATACAACTGTTAGTGAAAAGCAACTGTTAGGTAGTACAACTGTTATTGATGAACGACTGGTAAATGATATAACTGTTAGTGAAGAGCAATCGTTAAATGAGACAATTGTTAGTGAAGTGCAACTTTTAAACTGTACAACCGTTATTGATGAACGACCGTTAAATTATGCAAATATTAATGAACAGCGACTATTAAACAATGATAACGATATTATGAAGGAGAATTTTGACAACGAGATGTTTTACATTAATGTAGTAGAGGACAAACATTTAAGTTACAACTGTGGACAAAACATAAGTTATAGAACAAAATGTCGGTTTACGAAAATATTCGAAGAAAATTATATGAATGCAGAAAAACCAAGCGAGCCGTTAATAAAAAGTGAAATGAGAATATCGTTAGAGAAATATAAACCCTTTAGTTGCTCACCCAGACGATTGTCATACACAGAAAAAGATCAACTACAAAAAATGTTAGATGCATACTTGAATAATGGAATTATACGCCCTAGCGATTCCGAGTACGCTTCGCCCATAGTGTTAGTAAAAAAGAAAACTGGGGATTTACGATTATGCATCGACTATCGAAAATTGAATAAAATTTTAATAAAAGACAACTATCCGTTGCCTTTAATGGACGATCGTTTAGACAAATTGGTTAATAAGACTGTATTTTCGAAGTTAGATCTGAAAAATGGATATTTTCATGTGTTTGTCGATAAGGACTCCGTAAAATATACGTCATTCGTAGCCCCGTTGGGCCAATACGAATTTTTAAGAATGCCAATGGGGATAAAGAATGCCTCTGCTGTGTTTCAACGATTCGTAAATAAAATGTTCGCCGATTTAATTAGGGACGACAAAGTTATTGTATACATGGACGACATAATGGTTGCAAGCAGAGACATAGACGAACATTTAGTCACCCTAACAGAAGTTTTTAAAAGGTTAGTTCAAAATAAATTAGAATTACGGCTAGACAAATGTGAATTCATGCAAGACAGAATTAAATATTTAGGATTTCTAATAACAAGCGAAGGCATTAGAGCAGATGACAAAGGCATAGAGGCAATTAAAAATTTTCCAATACCAGACAAAGTCCATACTGTTCAAAGCTTCTTAGGTTTGTGTTCGTATTTTAGGCGATTTATCAAAGACTTTTCATCAATAGCCAAACCACTGTATGACCTTCTGAGGAAAGACAAACAGTTCGCATTCAGTGAAAATGAGTTAGAATGCTTTCTAACCCTTAAGGATAAACTCATTCAAGCACCAGTATTAGCAATTTTCGACTATAAAGACGAGGTCGAACTGCATTGCGATGCAAGCTCTCTGGGTTTCGGAGCCGTATTAATGCAAAAGAAAAACGATGGAAAATCGCACCCCATTTTTTATTTTTCAAAACGAACATCGGAGGTCGAGTCAAAATACCACAGTTTCGAATTAGAAACATTAGCGATAGTTTATGCATTGCGCAGATTTCGAATCTACTTACAAGGAAGACATTTTAATATCGTTACAGATTGCAATTCATTAACATTAACATTAAATAAAGTCGAACTCAACCCTAGAATTGCCAGATGGGCTTTAGAATTACAAAACTATGACTACGAGCTAATTCACAGGGCTGGAAGCAAGATGCAGCATGTCGATGCCCTAAGTAGATGCACCAATATTCTTATAGTAGAAACAAATATTTTCGAAGACAACCTTATCATTTGTCAGACAAAAGACTTGAAAATACAAAAATTAAAAGGAATATTAGAAAATGGCGAACATAAATTATACGAAATGAGAAACGGGATTATTTATAGAAAAACCAAGGATGGTAGATTGCTGTTTTACGTGCCAGAAGACATGGAAAGCCACGTAATGCATAAATACCACAATGAGCTGGGACACATAGGGAGGGACAAAATGATTGATAGTATTTCAAAGAGTTATTGCATAGCAAATATCAAAGAAAAATGCCACACTCACATTGAAAATTGCCTGAAATGCGTTGCATTCTCGCCAAAAACGGGGAAATCAGAAGGATTATTACACAGTATACCCAAAGGAGATAGACCGTTCGAATCACTGCACATTGATCATTACGGACCAGTAACCGCGGGTAGGGCCAATAAGCATGTATTTCTAATTATTGACGGATTTACCAAATTTATAAGACTATACCCTACCAGGACAACGAACACTAAAGAGGTTATAAAATCACTAAAAGATTATTTTAGAGCATATAGCAGGCCAAAATGCATTACTTCTGACAAGGGCAGTTGTTTCACATCAAACGAGTTCGAGAAATTTTTATCAAATCTCAATATAAAGCATATAAAAATCGCCACAGGCAAACGGACAAGTTGAGCGTATAAACAGAAATTTGGGACCAATGATTGCCAAACTTACAGAACCGGAAAGGGGAAAGCAATGGGACTCTGTCTTAGAACAAGTGGAACATGCACTCAACAATACAATACAGCGTAGCATTAAGCAGTTACCAAGCAAGATGCTTTTCGGTGTAGAACAAAAAGCTGAAGTTATAGATGAGCTAAAAGAAAAACTAGAGGAAATAAACAATTCAGATAGTGCAATAAACTTAAAAGAAATCAGAGAAAAAGCCAGAGAAAACCAGTTAAAAGCACAAAGCTACAATGAATCATATTATGACAAAACTAGAAAAAAAACTAAGGAATATAAAAAAGGAGATTACGTAATGGTAAAAAATTTCGATAGTACAGTAGGAGTTGCTAGAAAATTGATTCCAAAAAACAAAGGCCCACATGTAATAGAAAAAGTTCTGCGAAATGACAGATTCTTGTTAAAAGATGCTGAGGGTTTCCAAATATCGCGAAATCCTTACAGGGGTATATGAAGTGCTCAAAACATGCGACACTGGATAGGGAAAAAGAAATAGATTAAGAAACATTGTAATATTTAAATAATTAAGAATCTTAAAGTGAAAAACCACTATGTTAAAGAACACATAAAGTAAGAAAATTGTCTAAAAATCACTAGGATCAGGGGATCCAGTTTACAGGATGGCCGAGTTGTAGTAGGACAAATACATAAACTCATACATATATATAACAACAGCTAACCTAAGTTTAAGATATGCTCTCGTTCTTTCTCGTTAGAATCAAGCATCTAACGAGTAAAGCTAGACGAGTACTGCACTGTTACAATTATACATTAGTCAGTAAGCAGAAAACGAACGTCGAGTCAGTCTTGATCGTGCCAGTGAATAAAGAAGACGTCTTGTGCAGACTTAATATTTAACCGTGTGGAACATCATTTATTCCTTCCACAATGTCATTGCTGCTCGGTATGATATTTTTTGATGTTGATGCCCTTTGAACATCCATTTCCGTCTTTAAATAGTCGTTTGCATCGAATCCTTCTTCTTCTGCGTCCTCGATTTCCTCGTAAATTCAGGAATGGACCTCTTGGATTTAGGACTACAGACTTCTGATGAATGCCAACTGGGTGTGCATTGGAATAGCCTGTTGCAATGAACGGTTTATTGACGCTATCATCATCTGCGCTTTCAGATTCCTCGTTTAGGGTTTTCAGGTATTTGTGAACAGTTGATTTTATGTCCTCATAAAACTCATGGTATTTATGTATTTCCGGAAGCTCGCCACCCTTTCTTAACGTGCTGTCATTTGCTTGGATTATGCTCCATTGTTTAGCAAGAGTTTAGGCCTTGATGTTGTAATAATAGTCCAGAGACTTTCTCTCGGCTGCATCCTTCTTATAATTTGAAATAAGCCTTCCAATGTGTTGGTTAATTTCTTGTTAGGCATCTAGTAGATGAACTTTATTTACTGATCCAGAAGTCATTTTTGTCGTTACAGACATGTGTGACTGGATTGCTGGGTGCGGGTGGTCGACTATGTGATGAAAGCACAAGTCGCGTTTTGTCGACGAGTTGACACCTTCAGTTTATCGATTTGGCTTCACCAACTGTGGTGAAAGCCGTTGTAGATTATGCTGTGATGTCGCCTGGTTGACAATCTCAGAAAGATTGAGTATTATGCCATGGGGTCGCCTTGTTGACAACTTCAGAATAGGAGACGAGTCAGGATTTCCTTGGTCGTGTTCACCAAAATTTGTGCCTAACGAGGATTTCCTTGGTCGGGGTCCCCAAAATGTTTATCCAACAAGGATATGGTCAAAATAATTATCCAACAAAGAAGAGGTTTGAAATTTGCGAATCTCAGCACATAAATTGTATTCGGTTTAGTCGTTGTAACTAGGACATTAACAAGTTAGACTGCGAAGAAGGTTCCCTAGAGTTCCAAATGGATTACCACGGGTGGGGTTCAGATTGAGACTGATCTTTATTCGAGAATGCTGGGATTTATATAGCTGAGTCTATGTATATTTAGATGGCTTACCTAAGAGTATATAAAATATAGACATTCTTGTCTGGCGTACAATGTGTTTAATTTGTTTATATAGTAAGGATGTTTACAGTATTAGATCCCTGTGCAGCAGAGAGCGACATTCATATGTACTTGGTTAATATATGTGACATTTACATACATTGGCCTTAAATTTCGGCCGCCGGCCGGCCGTTACAGGGCTTGGGACTGTCGTGATCCTGTTGCTTAATATTAGTTGAATGCTAACGTAGAGTGACCCTTTCAAGTGGTACCTTCTCAAATGTCACCTTTTGGTGTTGTTCTGAACCGCGGGGGCTGTTTCTGAATTCTCTAGCTTCTTTTTTATTTTTGATGTTTATTATATTTTTCATAATTTTATATTAAATAATTAAGATATACCTTATGTCGTAGTCATTGGATAAATTATGCAAATAGAATTGTTAAAAGGTTTGATAATGTTATTTTCGTATAAATGATTTTTTTTTTAATGTTTTGGGACCTATAGATCATAAAATTAGGTATTCTCATTTGGAAGAGTAAAAATATTTTCTCGCATCTTGTAGACCATGTCCATTAGGAATTTGTTCTTATAATCTTTGTGTCATATTTCTAGACACTGGTATTCTCCGAGGATGTTAACGAAATATTTCCCTGGTTTCTAAATCTTTTTGATTTTTTTAAGCTGGTGCCTCGTATTGATCTTGGTCAATCTGGTCTTGGTACTGATTGTAGTTATAGTACATACTGTTCATACAACTGTCGGTCGTAGTTTTCTTCGTTGTGCGTGTATTCTTGAGCATCTTGTAGTCTGAAGTCGGCAATAGACATATTGGTTTGTTCACTATCCGATGGTCTATATTTAATTGTTTGTCTTGCTTGAAAGTTTGGGTTATTATTTATGGTGGCTTGTTGTGGTGTTTGACGAAATGGATTTCTATTAAACATAGGTTGTGAGTGCACAATTCTATTGGGACCATATTGGTTTGTCCGTACGTCATAGGTTGATTATTAACCATATGTGGTGCACAAGTAGATCTGGGTGAGTACTGATATGGATTAAAATTGAACTGTAATGGTTGAGGATATTGTGGATATCTTGGTTGATAGTTAGCTTGATAAGGTAGACTCATCTTAAATTGAATCGAATTGGGATATTGATTTTGAGCTTTAAATTTATATTTTTCTTCATTATATTTGTTTACACTGAAGTTTGCATATTAATCTTAGATTCCCTTTTGTGCTATGTTAAGTAAAGTTCTCAAGTCTGGAATATCATGATGCACCAAGATATCGAAAAGTGTAGGTAGTAATTTTCAAATTATTGTTTTAATAGAGTCTTTAATTGCCTGCAGATAAATCACAATATAAATATTGTTACCTTCTAGATGAAACTTGGATATTAGTAGTTCACGTCAGTGCTCCAGCTATTCTCAGAATACTCGCAAATTCCCTTTATAAGGTGTTTCGCGGAAATTCTCTAATATTTTATAGTTTGGTGTCTGTGGCTTGTATGCTGCTTCAGGGAGAGCCAATCCCCGAAGTTTGGCTGTCTCAACGATGTAGTCACAAGTCCATCCAGATTCCTTTCAACTGCTCCGAGAAGAATGCGCTGCTGTCGCAGGTCGTGCGTTTGGTAGGGAGGTAGTACATAATCAACTCTGCTGATGGCGGCGTCAAGTGCTGCCGGCTCTTCAGTGAATGTGGGGATGTCTTTACGTTTCCTCCGAGCCTCAGTCAGGTTGTTGTCATATAATGCTGCGCCGGGGTGCGGTGATAATTGGTTCTGCCATTTTATACTCGATCACAAAGTGAAAAGAGTATATGGGTTTTGGGCAATGTCCGTCATGCTGTCCGTCCATCTATTCATCTTTTCGTCTTTTTCTGTGCTATTGAAGATAAACTTGAAATTTTGGATATATACTTGTAGCTATAAGCTTCAGACAAAGATAAAGTTAAGATATTTGTGCCACGCACACTGGGAGGTTGTATAATAACCTGTTGATTCACCTTAAATAGCAAATCGGTAAAAGGTGAATATTTCCCGCAATATTAAAGTAAGAGCCACCAAATTTGCTATGTAAATTGCTGGTGAACCTCAATCCCCCCCTCCTTTTTTGGAATCAATTGTGACCTTGATATTCCGGCCACGCTTACTAGAAAGCCCCCAGCGCCCCCGCCTTTAATAATCGGAAAAGGCTATATTTCTTACAGTTTTTGAGCTAGTCACTTCATCTTTGTGATATACATTACTGGAATGAAAAATATTGGGCACGCTCATCTCCGCGCCTACGAAATATAAAAATTCCATATATTTTGAAAGTAATAATAATACTACTGTGCACTGTGAACGAAAAAATAATAATAATCAATATATACATTTCAATGGAAATTTAGAAATCACTCAAGCATAGTATACTTTCGTGCGCATAATAATAATAATATCAATATATCTCAGTGTGGATTTAGAAATCACTCAATCATTATATACTTTTGTAAAAAGAATATTTATGAAACAGAACAATTGTTCACCTCCTTTCGGAAATATCGGCGGCAGTGAAGTGTAGCGTTATCGATAGCTTAAGAAATGATGACCGGAGCTTCCGATCATCTCTAGTTTGAATTTCACAAGTTTGTACTTTACTTTGTAAGAGAGAACTCGAATTTAGAATTGGTCAATAAATATTTTATCATAACCAGACTTATTTATTGATTCTTTGTATCCACCATTGGTGCATACAAAGCATGGCACATAATCTGCCATATTTGGTTACGCAGCCCAAAAAGCTGGAGTAATATTTAGAATTGTTCACTCAGAACATTACATTACATGTTGTTGCTCTGCGAAGCAAATACTTAAATAGCTCTTAAGCATGTTTTATGTAAGCTGAGCGCGTATCATAGATTGAAACCTTTACCTTGACATTCTGTCTTGGCTTCACGATTGCTGCTGCTTAGCGAGCTAGTTAGTTTCGTTCATTTGCTATCCACTGGCCACCCGCATTTCGTTTAATATAAAATATATAATTCCTCGTCAATCCAAAATTCGTCGTTTGAAGCTGGCACGTACAAATTCGGCTTCGCCTGCCCTAATTAAAATCAGCAATAATTTTGTAAAATGTTAGCATTAATTAAGCTTATATTAAAATAATTGCAAAGGAACCAATAATTCGTGTCATAAATTTTAAATCGAAAGCTATTAAAAAAGCCCAATAGCGCAACAGTTTGATGACCCCGACATGATTTTATTCTTTTGCTAAAAGAAAGAGTGCCAGATCAGAATTGACATTTCTCGTGCGGTATTTATATACAAACATATATACAAGCAGTTGCCCTGTTCAACATTTCGTGAACGCACTGTTAAGCCGACACAAACAGTTAAATCAAAGGTAACGCCGGCGCTGTCTCATTTAAAGTTACGTACGTTTAGTGGTGGATATACTAGCTGGGCTGACTTCTATTCTATGTTTACAACAGTCTTCGAAAATTATCTATATCTCGATCATTGGAAATCTCAAATGGGAATTATAGTTTCGCTCTCGATTTATTGGAAAAAGGATTTAATAACAGAAGTTTATTCGTTATTCTGCAAAAGCTGGACACAACTTCACAAGCAATGTGTGAAGAGAAGCTAGACGATTCGCATATGGCAACGTTTTTGGAGCAGAGATGCTGGACATTGAAAACCGTAAATTTTGCTATGGTTAACTATGCCCCAAATACTCAGGTGGGAAGCAACAGAACAACTAACACAAGTAGATCGACATTTATCGCCACTAACAATGATGCCCCAGTCTGCGTTTTGTGTGATATACCTGGAGGGAAGTTAAGCGCCTTACATTATGCTTGAATTGTTTAAAGAAAGGTCATCGATTGCGATCATGCTACTCTGCATATTGTAGGACATGTGGCGCCAAGCATCATTCGATGCTGCACCTAAACAACTCTCCCTCGACTTCGGGACAGCTTACAGCAGCTGTCGATACCCATTCCTCCTTTTTTAATTAGTCGCCATCTGCATGCACCTCTCCTGTTGCTCAGTACCACAGCAGTGATGTTGTCCTGTTAACCACTGCTATTGTGCTTGTTAAAAATCGAGCAGGCACATTAATACCGTGTTGTGCCCCTTTGGACTCTGGCTCAGCATCATCCGGTAACTTCTCGCCTCGCTCAGCAGCTTCAATTACGAAAGAACAAATTTTGTGTGTTGGACAAATAAAGCTTCTTTCAGGGCTGCCATGCATTCAGAAGACTAGACAAGGTTGGGTAGTGTAAAGAGGTGGACCTCGGTTAGGTGGCTCCAAGTTGATTGTAAAACAGACTACTGCCGATTTGAAATCAAGCTTTGAAAATCGCATAGAGGAGATAGTGCGCCGATTTTGGGAGATAGAAGGCTGCTTGGACGCTATACCTACTAACTCGAAGGACGAAAATGGCTGTGAAGTAAATTTTGTAAGCACATTCTACAGATTGCCTAGTGGTCACTACTCGGTGCGTTTACCCGTTAAGCGAAATCTAGAGCTATTAGGGAACTCGTATCAACAAGCTTCTTGTCATTTTGTGGCCCTTGAAAGAAAACCAAAAAGTCGTGCTGATCGCATTGTTCAATATTCACAATACTTAAAGGAATATTTAGATCTTGGTCATATGTCGTCCGTCGCTCCAGAACCCCTGGTACTCTGCAAATATTTTCTGTCGCACCACTGTGTTTTTAAAGAGGACAGTTCTACCACAAAGTTAAGAGTCATGTTTGACGGTTCCGCAGCCACCTCATCAGGATTTTCATTAATTAAACTGTTAATGGCTGGACCTGTCATTCAAAGCTCATTATTTCGCATCCTTCTTCGCTTTCGAATATTTCCTTAATAGGTGGTATAGTAAAAATATATGCGTTACAACACCGGATGACTTTATCCAATGCATTTTGTGGCGAGACTCGCCTAAAGATGATGTAAAGATTTTGATATTGGATACAGTTACATATAGGAAAAAGCCAGCCGCGTTTCTTTCTGTTCTTGCCATGCATCAACTGTCCATGGATGAAGAAAATGCGTTTCCCACGGAATCTCGGATCCTAAGGCGCGATTACTATGTGGACGACCTCATTTCAGTGTGGGATTCTATTCAAAATGCACTCGAAATTCTTAATCAGACATCTGGCACTTTGGCGAACGGAGGTTTTAAGCCATGAAAATGGTGCTCCAGCCATTCTGCTGTACTGAATGGTATAGCAAAGGAAGATTGGGAATCTTTTCTTAAGTTTGATGATGGGAGCGACATAACCAAAGCGCTTGGACTTGCTTCGGATTCAGTCTCGGACTGTTGTTTTTCTTCTCGTTCATTCAGTCCAGATCAAAGCCATCTAAGAGATCGATTCTCTCAATTATAGCTCGTTTATACGACCCACTTTGACTTATAGGACCGGTAATAGTGAAGGCTAAGATCTTCTTGCAGCACATCTGGAAAGAATAGCTCGATTGGGATGAGAGCCTGCCATCATCATAAGCATAAGCATCGGCTTAGCATGTAGCAGTTTTGAGAATATGCAGTTTTTTAAATTCCCTCGTCTTGTATTAATACCATCGGCAGAGATAGAAGTGTATGGTTTCTGCGACGCCAGCATTGAAGCGTATGGAGCCTGCATTTACATAATTTCTCGACAGCATCTGCATAGTGGTCAGCTGTAATGCTCCAAGTCGCGAGTAGCACTTTTGAAAACAATTACAGTTACAAAGCTTGAACTCTGTGGTGCCGTTCTTTAAGCTAATCTTTATCTCTTTGGAGGAAAATTTTATTGTTGGTCAGATTCGTCAGAATGCCTTTCATGGATAAACACCGAACCATCGAAATTAACCGTTTTTGTAGCTAATCGAGTTTCCGCCATTCAAAAGCTAACCATTATTGGATGACTTTGGCCGTTTCAGAATTGACGGTCGTTTAAAAGACTACGAGACTTCGAAGCACGTCATCCAATAATTCTTCCAAGGCAGTATGCCATCACTAATTCGCTCATTTTAAACTTTCATGAACGGAACTTGCGCGCTGGTCCACGGACACTTTTTGTTCATTTTCGTTAGCAGTATTTGCAGTATTGGCCAATTGGCGGAATTAAGACTGTATCCAGAGTGGTTGGAAAATGTGTCGGATGCTTTCGGGGCAGACTTCGTTTAGTAGAGCACATCATGGCTCATCTTCCCAAAAAACGCTTGAATGCCTGCCGAGCTTTTGAAGTCACAGGTGCTGATTATTACGGACCATTTTTATATAAACCAGATATTCGGAATAAGTTCAACAAGTCAAATGTTATATGCGCGTCTTCGTTTTGGGAAGCCCCAGTCGAGACAGCCAATCAATTTGTTCGAGCTGTTGGCTCCTGTGCTCTGAGCTTCGAAGCTGTGCCTGCTCCCCACCGGTTGAAAGCCCATGCCATCGAACGCAGAGAATGTTTGGTTACGCAACCCAGACAGCTGGAGTAATATTGTTCACTCAGAACATTACATTACATTTTGTTGCTCTGCGAAGCAAGTATGTACTTAAATAGCTCTTAAGCATATTTTATGCGAGCTGAGCTCTTATCATTGCTTGAAACCTTTACCTTGACATTCTGTCTTGGCTTCGCGATCGCTGCTGCTTAGCGAGATAGTTAGTTTCGTTCATTTGGTATCCACTGGCATCCACCCGCATTTCGTTTAATATAAAATATATAATTCCTCGTCAATCCAAAATTCGTCGTTTGAAGCTGGCGCATATAAATTCGGTTCGCCTAACCTAATTAAAAACATCAATAATTTTGTGAAACTTAAACAACTTTAATTAAACTTGTACTAAAAAGGAACCAATAATTCGTGCCAAAAATTTTAAATCGAAAGCTATTGAAAAAGTTTAATAGCGCAACAATTCATTTTATAAATTTATTGTTGAACTTAAATAATAAGTTCCGCAGACTTGCCATACGTTTTCTTATTCTTAGAATTGCAAACGCGCCTATTTGCGCTTCATCAACTGGTTATGTAACATAAAATGCATATTATAAAATTTTTATTAGGTGTCAATTATGAATTATTGATTGAATTATTAGTAAAGGGCAAATGGGCAAAGTAAAACGACAGAATATGATGAATTATAGCAATAAAATTGAACTAATAATAACAAGAACTAACAATAATAGGTACTGTCTACTGTGAACGAGTCTGTCGGTTACGTCCGACTGCAACGTTCTTACTTGTTTCTCTTTTTATTTCTTCCACCTTGATAGGATAACCGAAACGGATTTACAGTCCTGGTTGAAGCACAAAAAAAAAAAAAATTACACGTATTATTAATATTCACGGATTATAAAAGTTAATCTATTTTCCACTAGCGATTTTTTGGTCGGATGCTTTTTTAGAACACTATCGGGTGTGCCAGTGAAATTGTCACTACGGGCAGCTACACTATTACAATCGGATCATTGTATGGTAGCAAGATCGGATGTTTGGCATCATAGGAAAGTTCCGTGTACTCCAGCCTGCCTCCGATGCGAATGAGGCCTCTGTTTTAGAGATAGAGATCCTTTTGCCAACTACATTATGGCGACGAAGATTTTTTATATCGTGAACAAATTCTATTTGTTATATTATGCGCAAGATTACTGTAAGTCTGTGATTTAGTTCCTTTGCACACAGAGCCTGGCGTAAACTTATTTTTCTCTGTAACAGAACCGCAACATGTAGGCTACGATTCGTTGTAATTTATGGAATGAGTTACTGTGCTTGCAATTCTATAAGTCTTCTTCCAGTGTCGTGGCAGCGATTGCCATGCTGAAGCGTTTTGTTTTTCGTTCCAGGTTGCTGGGCGGCTTTGTCGGAACCATACAAGAATAACAGTCTATGAAGACATTTGCTGTCGTCGAATAGTTTTCTTGCAGTACTTCCTCTGGACAGCACATCAGCCGCGTTGATTGCCGATGAGGCCTGGTTCCATTGTGTTGGCGTAGCTGAGGCTTGAATTTTCGAGATGCGATCGGCCACAAAGGTGTGATAGGTAGATGCTGAGGCATTAATCCTACAAGCACTACTGTTGAATCTGTTCAGAAGTCTCCCTTCACAATTTCGGGACTTAACCGAAGATCCTTTCGAATTCGTTCAGTGAGTGCTGTGCCGAGCACTGTAGCGCGAAGCTCCAAGTGTGGCAAAGATTGTTTTGCTGCACGTGCAACTCGTGATTTTGTGTATAGCAGACGGACGATACTTGCCTGTTTTTAGACGTGGCTCGTATATAAAATGCAGCTCCGTAAGCCTTTTTTGAGGCATCCACAAATGTGTGTATCTCTTTGCTTATTGGTTTTTCCATCGTAGATATGCTTGGGAATCTGCATTTCAGTTAGCCATTAGGATATACTCTCTATGGGCCTTCTACTCGTTGCATAGTTGCGTTCGCAGTGCATCCCAGTCGAATTTTTCTTCCCAGAGATGTTGCATAAATATTTTTGCCCGTAGTCCAACCGGGGGAATAAGCCCAATGGGTCGAAGATTTGAGCCAATTTGGAACATACCACTCGCTTGGTGATGATTTGTTAGATGATTGGCTGCCATGTCTCCTCCCACGTAGCTGCTCATTTTTGGGCATCCAGTGACTCGCCCAGATGAACATCATTGACAATGTCGTCCTTTGGAATTCCTTGTAGGATTTAGTCATTGTTTGAACACCATTTTCGCAACTTGAATCCAGCTGGAAGCAGAATTTTGTTAAGCTCTGGAGTCTGTCCTGGATTGATCCATATCTGGCGGTACATCTTTTCTATGACTGCAGTGAAAATATACTTATGCGTTCTGAACCTTAATAAGATTGACATCAGATCGCTTTGCATGGTGGGTCTACCTTGTAGTATGTCGTTAAGTTATCTTTCCGCAGAAGTCTTGCATGATGCGTCAGAGACCACTCTTAGTTTTGTGGTGCCGCTATCAGGTTCATACTCCATCTCGAAATCTACATATCCTTTCCAAATTTCTGCCCTGGTCCAACACGGGCCTCAGTGCTGAAGAGTGTTCAGAAAACGGCAATTTAACTATAAAACGGCCATCAGCAGCGGTTTGCATATTGTCAATGACATGTTTTTCACACCTTTCTTTAGTTGGTATGCGTTGCTTCTCCGTGGATTCATAATTTTCAAGTGTCCAGAATTGTTGTATTAGGGCATTCGTTTCTTCTCCGGAAGGAAGTGCACAAATGGCCTTTGTGTCCTTTTTCTAGACACAGGTGTTGTCCGAGACTTTTAACGGAATATTCTCGTTGTTTTCTAAATCTTTTTGATTTTTTTTAGCTGCTTCCTTGTATTAATCTTGGTACTAATTGTAGTTATAGTACTCCCATTCATACAACTGTCGGTCGTAGTTTTCTTCGTTGTTCTTGTATTCTTGAGCATCTTGTAGTCTGAATTCAGCAATAGACATTTTGGTTTGTTCACTATCCGATGGTCTAGATCGTGTAACTGTGTGTCTTGCTTGAAAGTTTGGGTTGTTATTCATGGTGGCTTTTAGTGGTGTTTGACGAAATGGATTTCTATTAAACATAGGTTGTGAGTGCACAATTCTATTGGGACCATATTGGTTTGTCCGTACGACATAGGTTGATTATTAACCATTTGTGATGCACAAGGTCGTCTTGGCAAAGACAATATAAACACTGTAACGCGCATACATTTGAATGCAGGACAAATTTTTTAGCGTGGCTTTTCAAGTGGCTTTTCGCTCTTCAAACGCCACGCCAGCCGAGTGGCTTTTCGCTCTCCAAAAGCCACACGATAATATGCCGAAGTCGTTGCGCTCTGCTGCAGACACGAGCAACGACCTCAGTCGCTAGGCTAGCTTCAGCAAAGCTGGTCGATGCTGGAGACAAGAATTGTATCAGTGAATGGCGTGCGAGCGCATATGTTTGTGTGTGTGTGTATGCACAAGAACTGAGGTTCCAAATAAATATTTTTTTTTAATTGGGGGTTAAATCTCACCTAATCTAAAAATATAGTTGGAAATTTGGAAAAACAATGCGGCAACCTTGAAATTCCTCATATTAAAAAAAAAATTTATTTTGTAACCCCTTCCCCCAAGAAAAATCCTGCACACGCCACTGAAATATATTATTTATGCACGGCGTTGACTTTGGCTTCCCAAAAACCGTTTCCGAGTTTTGTTGCGCCGACTGCGACCTATCCCAATGTTATATTAAAATATTTTGCAGAGGTTGGATTGTAGAAATTTACTAACTTTAAGACATATAATTGAAGTAAATTATATATTGATTTTTTGTTAATACATACAGTCGACGGCATAAATATTTTGACAAAGACGTTACCTTGCGTTTCGGTTTATAACTTTTTAAATGAGCACTAAAAAAATTTAAAATAAATATGGTGTGAAGATGAGTTAATTTATTTTCAAAATATATAAAAAAAAAAATTATATGAGTATATTAATGTTGGAAATATATTTGATTAGCCTGATTACAACGCAATGTGTCTATTCTCATTTATGCATTCGCATCTCATTGTAACTGTAAGTAATCGTTGCCTATGAGCAATTCCTTTTAGTTATAATTCGCTGTTGCCTGCGAGCAACTCACTCAATTTGTTCTTCTCTTATGCACTTATAATTCGTCTGCCTGCGCGCAGTTTTACATTCGGCAACTGAAGTTAGTCCGCAATAAAACTTATAACGAATAATTAATAACAAAAACAAAAATAATTTTTCAGAATTGTAAGGTGGCATAAGTATTTTTACATATTGTTTAAGATTAAAAAAATTATGAATGCACTTGTTTTTAGATAATTTTACTTATTATTAATAAAAAATATAACCTCCCTTAGCACTTATAACTTGTTGCAGTCTTCGGGGGACGGAATCAACCAAAGTTCGGTTATAGTCCAATGAAATATCCTTCCAGAGTGTTTCTACCTCGGATATTGTTTCCTCACGCGTCCTTGATAGATTTGGACATCGTTTTTGCTTTAAATAAGCCCATATATTTTCTATAATATTTAAGTCGGGACTTTGTGGTGGCCAATCCAGCGTGTTAGCACCAACTTCACTTAAAAATTCGGTAATAAATTTCGCCTTGTTGCACAGCGCGTTATCCTGCTGGTATATAAAGTTTTCTCCGATCTAATTTTCCCCAGAAGGGAAAGCGTAATCCTTTAAGATATGTAAATATTTATTTTTATTCATTGTTCCGTCGATTGGAGCAAAGTTTCCTACCCCATTATAGGAAACACATCCCCAAAACATTACGGTTCCACCTCGATGGCTTACTCTCTCATAAACGGGGACTCTTTTTTATGTGCTATTCTGGGCATTCTAACGTAAACTTTTTTTAGAGCAGCGGTAATTAAAAGAACTTCACTCCACAAAACACTATGCCAAAAGGATGGGGGCTTGTCTATGTATTTTTTGGCAAATTCAAGGCGTTTGATTTTATTTCTCATGGTTATTTGAGGAATAACTCTGGCTATGTAAATGCCGTAATCAGCTTCCTTTAATCGTCTGCGAATTGTCCTTTCACTTATGTTAATGTTGAAGTAATTAGAAAGCTCCTTGGCAACAGTTTTAGGATTTTCAAAATGATTATTCTTAAATTTCCTTAGAATCAAACGATCGTTCTGACCTGTTGTCTTACGCGGTCTGCCACAACGAGCCAAGTTTTGTGTGGTGTTTTTTTATATTTAATAATTTGATAATACACAGTTTGGCGGGGTACTTTGTATAATTTACTGATATTTTGTACAGAAATACCAGAGTTATACTTCGCCACCATATCATGTTTCACAAAGTCGCTTAATTCATTTGTTTTACCCATAGCTAAGCAAATCTATGAAGCAAATTGGTTCTTATCAGCACTTTGAATCAGTAGACAATATTAATAGATGCGTAGCTTAGCTTTAAGATCGATAGTAGTTTAACACCGACTGAATAGAGCAAATGTCAAAATACTTTTGTCCACCTGCCATCAGCTTGCGAAAGATAAGAATGCGTAAAACAAGAAAACGCATAAAGGAATTAAAAAAATACTTTGCATAATCCTTTTTGCATAAATGTACTTAACTTTTCAGTAGATAATGAAACCGTTACATTTTACAATTCTTTCAAGAAAAAAAAGAAAACATAGCGCATAGTTTTGTCAAAATATTTATGCCGACGACTGTAATTAGAAAGCTCCTTGGTAACAATTATAGGATTTTCTAAAGGATTATTTTTAAATTTCCTTAGAATCAAACGATCGTTCTGTTCTGTTGTCTTACGCGGTCTGTCACAACGTGCCAAGTTTTGTGTGGTGTTGTTTTTTTATATTTATTAATTAGATAATACACAGTTTGTCGGGGTACTTTGTATAATTTACTGATATTTTGTACAGAAATACCAGAGTTATACTTCGCCACCATATCATGTTTCACAAAGTCGCTTAATTCATTTGCTTTGCCCATAGCTAAGCAAATCTATGAAGCAAATTGGTTCTTATCAGCACTTTGAATCAGTAGTCCATATTAACAGATACGTAGTTTAGCTTCAAGATCAATAGCAGTTCAACACCGACTAAATAGTGCAAATGTCAAAATACTTTTGTCCACCTGCTATCAGCTTGCGAAAGATAAGAATGCGTAAGACAAGAAAACGCATAGAGGAATTAAAAAAATACTTTGCATGCTCCTTTTTGCATAAATGTACTTTACTTTTCAGTAGATAATGAAACCGTTAAATTTTACAATTCTTTTAAGAAAAAAGAAAAAACAGCGCATAGTTTTATCAAAATATTTATGCCGTCGACTCTATATATGTATAATATGAATTAATTATAATATCACAATTAAAATGTCATTGGCCATGAAGTGACGTTTTAATGAATAAAATAAAAATTGATGCCCATACAAAATTTTAGAAAAATGTAAAATATATTGAATACTTAAACATTATTATTAATATTCAATGTGAAGTTATTTTGCATTTCAAATTTTTAATGTTGCGCGCGCAACTCTATAAGATAAAACCGAGAAAATGTAAAAATTCGATTTCAGGCAGCCAAAGCCAATGCAACGCCTAATTAGACATAAGTTGATATAAAAACACATATACAAACATAAGTGGACTCATGGCAATCGGTAAGCCGAAGTGAGGCGCATTCCATTTTAGAATTTTAAGCTCTTTAAATTGTGAGAGCGCAAGGGCAACGATTTCGTTATCGTCTAAAGTTGCCAGTAGTACTATTGGGTGCGAGTAATGATTCCCTTGTTGACTTGCAACTGCTGCTTGGATGACTTCCTCGAATGCTCCAGCTGTAGATATTACTGGTCTAAGCCCATATTGTTTGGGAGAGTCCACCTGAGTTTTCTATCGCGGCTTCCAACCGAGGTTTGATTAGCTTTTCTAGCAGTTTTCCCGCTGTGTTAAGCATGCATAGTGGCCGATAAGCTGATGGAGTCGTCGGATCACCTTTACTCTTACTTATCAATACCAGTCGCTGTATTTTCCAGGGATCGGGGAATGTTCCGTTTCGAACTCACGCATTGTACATGTCCAGGAGTACTTTTGGTTGGCACACTGTGATTTCTTTAAGAATTTCAGCCGGAATATTGTCAGGGCCTGGTGCTTTCTTGTTTTTAAGCACTTTGCAGCCTTCACCAGCTCATCCTAGTGATGAGATCCGCTGGGCTAACATTTATCTGCCGCGAGATACATTCGGGCCTGATTTCATATGTGGGAAAAGCATATGAACAATGTCGTTCATTTCTTCTTGGTTTATGTCTGGAAGATTGCTCTTCACCCTCAGCTCCTTCATGACAATTTTGTATCCTAGGCCCCATGAGTCAACATTGACATCGTTGCAGCGCGCTTTCCGATTGTCCTCCTATCTATTTCATCCATCAAGATTGTTTTGTTCAATCGATTGATATTCCATCCGCGAGTTTGCCGTATGGCATTAACATCTCTGTTTATTGTATTGTCCTCCATTACGAACGAGATATACTCTTGGTCGCTATCAGTGTAGACATTAAGGACTTTTCAGTCTACAATTCTGTGCGCCAGATTTTCCGACACCAAACTAATACCAGGGATTGCTTCCTCGCATCCGTCTCGCCTGAATGTCGTTGCACGCGTGTTTGCTACTGTGAGTCCTTGTCTTGTAGCCATGTCCTGGATTCTCCGGCCGCTAGAGTTTGTTGGCATGCCCCATTCTTCTGCTCTTCAATTGAAATCGCCTGCTCCAATTTGCGATGCAGCGCCTTCGATGTCATTGAGTTTGGTCTCAAACTCATTGATATCATCGCTTGGTGTTAAGTAGCAGCCGCTGTTGAACCCCCTGCATGTTTGCTTGTAGAATCTTCATGTTTTGGTTTTCCTGACACTTGCGACGCAATTACTCGGTCCAGGAATATGGTTAATTTCCTTAAGATTTTCGTGCGCACAAAGACAGCATCTTGGCGGTTTGGTGCAGTCTTTCAATTTATGGCCGCTCTCTCCGCACTAAATACATAGGTTTTTCCATCCGGGCTCGTGCAATCTCTTTGGAAGTGGCCAGACCCAAAGCACTTGAAGCAGAGTTTGATGTCGATACAGCGTTTAACTCGGCGGCGAGTCCATCCTATTTAAATTCTCTGCTCTTTCAGGATTTTTCCAGCGTCTTTCTTTGACAGAATGAGAAAGACTCGTCTTTGCTCCAAGATGTTACCACCTGTTATGCGCACTTGGTTAGTTCTAAGAGCATGTCATGGCTTCGTCTGGTTTAACTTTTTTGCGCAGTTTCCGTAGTACTTCTACCTAGCTCTTACCTTCTGTTAGCTTAACCAAAACAGCATCACAACGAATTCGGTGCCTTGTTTTGGTATCTTGATGCTTAATTTGCTCAGTTTCGGTCCTTTTTGGAGCTTTACTATCTTTTTCCTTTACCTTTTTCGATCTTACTGTTTGTTTGGTAATTGTTTGAAATTCGTCATCCGGTTGTATACTCCTTGCCTTCTTGTTTGAGTCCTTTGCCACGGGGCTGGTAGCGATTCTCTTCTGGAGAGTCGAAACTGGTGTGGCGCTCATTTCTTCGTCCAGTTTATTTGCTTTTTTCACTAGCTCTTCCCTTTTGCCTCTTTCAGCTGCTGTCCAGCTCTTTCTGTAGCTTTCCATCACATCGAAGAGTTCATCAGCTTAGCGTGCTTCATTCTCCGGAGCACAAGCGTGCATTTTGCCATCAACTTTTCCACTAGGGCTCTCATCTTAAATGTCAACTCCTGTCGTGGGTGCTATGTACGCATTTTGAATTTTTGTTTCCTGCCGGTGTACGCATCATATCATCTGGTGTAACTCTTGCTGCTGGATATGCCAAATTCGATTTTCTTATTCTTTGAATTGCAAACGCGGCTGTTTGCGCTTAATTAACTGGTAATGTGACATAAAATGCACATTAAGCTATTATTTTTAATTAGTTGTCAATTATTTGTTATTAATTTAATTTTTAGTAAACACTCTTGGGCAAAGTAAAATGACAGAATATGACAAATTACAATAAAATTGAACTAACAATAACACGAACTAACAATGATAGCTACTGTGTACTGTGAACGAGTTGCGTCTGACTGCAACGTTGTTACTTGTTTCTTTTTATTTCACCCACTTTGATAGGATAACTGAAAATAATTAAGTCTTGTTTGAAGCAAAAAAAAAAAAAAAAAAAAAATACACGTATTCTTAATATTCACGCGTTATACAAATTAATCTACTTTCCTTTAGGGGCTCTCTGGTCGGATGCTTTTTTAGTATCTGTCGCCTGCGCCAGTGAACTTGTCACTGAGGTCAATGGTGAAATAAATGTTTTGAATAAGAACGCGAATTACTTCTGTGTGTGGTGCTTTGTTTTAAGTTGAGCTTAAGGCTGAATTGATGGGTCACAGAAAATCATAAGTCTACTTGGTTATTGGGTATTTGTTTACAGCAATTAAGTGAGAGGCGCTTATTCTAATGCGCATAAAATCTTAAATGCACTTGATAAATAACTGTAGTCAATATTTTTGATATTATATTATTTGATTACATCAATTGTTCGAGACGCGCTTCTTCTTGCTTTTATGCTTAAGGTTATTTGTTTACATAGAACGTGAGGCGCTTAACTGGCTATTATTTGAATGCATACGTACGCGATGTACACGTAAATGCGTTTTACTTAATACTTATTATTATATTATTTGTTTACATCAATTGTTCGAGAAGCGCTTCTTCTTGCTTTTATATTTAGGGTTATTTGTTTACATAGAACGTGAGGCGCTTAACTGGCTATTGTTTAAATGCATACGTACGCGATGTATACGTAAACACGTTTTACTATATAATTATTATTATTAATATCTAAACTTACTTTGTACTTTGATTAAAATTTTAAAACAAATGTTTAAATTACAAAACATAATACTACCAAAAATAAAAAAAATTTTTAAATCGTATTTTAATTTATTCTAAAGTACAAATAACTTCATCATTTTTTTCATAAAATCACTACATTATTCTTTTTAAGAAGCGAGTTGTAGTGTATTAATCCATATAGTAGCTAAGCGCTTTACAGTACACTTTGTTGCATATACGAAACAATATATAAATGTCGACATAAAACTTGAAACAGGATCACTTCATGGCCAAGATCCAAGTAGTGACCATGAGAACGGCGCTTTACCAAATACGCAACGCATTCATTTTCGACCTCTAGCCAGCTCTGGCTGTGCGACCGAGAGCCCTTATGTACTAATGTACATATATGCTGCTTATATTATATGCATGAAAAGCATTTGTGAAATTCATAAAGAACATTCGATAAACTGATTTCAAAACGATTAATTAATCTTTTTACCTTTACCAGAATGTAAGTTAAGGTGTAGCTGGCGGGTATCTCGTCCGTCGGTGGGGATCCCAGCCGCTAGCGCGGATCGTGAGTGGGCCGGGTGGTCCTCTGTGGTGAGGGCTGGGGTGTGATGACTAGTTGGTTGCGACGGTCGTCGCTGGTAGTCAAAGGCCAATTAGACTCGCCAGGTCTGAATCTGGAAATAAGGTGAGAATGCCACTGAGAATAATAAGAATGATTTCGAGGCGTATTGATCCATCGAAGGAACAAGTGGGTGCAAGAAGTGTAACTTCGTCTACAAGAATTTCATCGAGGAGTTCGACTGCTCTGACAGAGAGAAAACCTATTCTCGAGGAGTTTGACTCCTTCGTCAACACAAGTGGGTTGTTGTGTATGAATTTAAGCAACTTCCTTTGTTTCATAGTAGCGTTTACTGCTGCAAACAAACTCTAGTTTGTGTCGATAAATGTTATGTAACCATTCCTGGTTTTTAAGAATACCTTCACTAATACTATGTAACAAAATCCACCTTTTTCATGCCTTTTTTGCCAAACCTACTTTTTCTAATACATATGGATCCCATATGACGAAAAACCACATTAAAAATTGTTCTACAGTTAACTCTTTTTTTTTAAATTTTCATTATTACTCGATAATTTTGCAACCGTTTTTGAAAAGCTTAACTATTGCTGAAAGCTTATAAATATATATATAATCAATATATATATATTAATATATATATATATATATATATATATATATATACACCTAAGTCTGTTTTTACACGGTCTTTTTTTACACGGTTTTGATATAACACGGTTTGAAAATTGAATATTTTTAATTTTTTTACACGTTTTTATTCCATTTAGCACGATTTGAAATTTTATGTACTTATTTTTTTTGTCAAATTTTTTTGTCAAATTTAATTTTTGCGAAGTATGTTCATATCACAAAAAAGTATTTATGAAAGAAAATTATTTTATTTTATTTTTTACCTTAAAAATTGAATAACCTATTCTTTTCGTTCACAACATAGTTGTTTAGTTCCTGAACTTGCCATACATTTAATTTATATTATGTACTTTTAAGATTAGAGTGCATATCTTTTTTATCATTAATTACTATGCTTGTGAAAATAAGCATTATATATTTGATTTAATAAAATAAACATGAATTCTTGTTCTTAAAAATTCTTGTTTTTCACTAATTTTAATAGGTTTTAGAGATTAGGAACAAATCACCCATTTTTGTATACGATCAATGTCTTTTTTACACGGTTTTTTTTACACGGCTTCTTCTGGAACCAATCTACCGTGTAAAAACAGACTTAGGTGTATATATATATATACAAAAACTTGTCTAGTTTTAAAATGTTGTTATATCAGTCCTACACTCTAACGGTACGGCGATATAACAACATTTTAAAACTAGACAAGTTTTTGTCGATATAGATGATTTTTGACAAAATCTTCTACGAAGTTTTGACTTTAATGTCTCAGGAATGCTACACCGAATTAATTTGCTGGCTCTTTGACTTTATAATCACATAAATAGGTTAATGGATTATCAATTAAGATATCTATTTTTTTATCCAATACCAGTTTTTTCAAATACGCAGAAGTAACAGTCAGAATCATGAGAATCGGTATTTTCGCATATCATATGTCTTGAAAATTTAAAAGTATACATAAAAAGAAAGAAAATTGTTGGAATTTCTCTTAATATGAGCTTGTTTCATGATATGTAATGTGGTACTTACGCGTTGTTTCTTTTTTTTTTTTGAAAAATGTGTTTGGCACGAATTTCAAATAAGTTGGTGCCCAATCTTCTTTCAATTTTTGTTTTCAATTTCAAAAAATTTATTATTTACACTTTGCAACCTTTCGTTGAATGTTATTTTACAGTTCGTAGTGGCTATGTTCGTAGTGGCTATATTCCACTTGTTACAATGTTACTCATTTTATACGGTATATAGCTCGTATTCCGATGAATGCCAAAACTAGACTAGAACTAGCACCGGTAATTCTTGAAGGCAGCTTCATATCGATATTCCAAATTGGGCAGAAAACATAAACAACGTTGATTGTTGTTTGTTTGGTTCAATTTCTCTCACGTAGGACTTTCGGTTGCAACAGGCAAATTCCCATTACCTGATGCAGCAGTTAGAGGTAGGAACTGATTCGTCGGTCACCAGCCGATACTTGTAGACTGGAGACTATCGCTTGAGTAAAGTAGGCCATCTGCATGTAAGCATCATCGGCGAAAAGAAGAAACACAATACCACAGCCATCTGTTCGCGAACACCCTCAGTAATGCAAAGCATTCCGCGGATTTGGGCCGATCCGATCCAAGTTTGCGCGCATGAATGCATGTGGATGGCCCATGAGTTATATGAGCGAAAATAAAAACTGCGACATGAAGCAGGTTTGTTGAAATAACAATATTTCAGCCGTCTCACCATCGATTTCAATGATTAATATCTTAAACGACGCCAAATGAATGGCAGCTATTTAAATAAATGGGTGACGAGAATAATATATTTTTTTTAGAGTTTTCCCCGAATTTTAAAGTCAAACGTTGCAGTCGTACGTAACCAACTGAGTAATACTCGTTCACAGTTCACAGAAGTTATTATTGTTATTTTGGAAAAATATAGCACTTTCATATTTCGTAGGGGCGGGGGTGGGCATGTGGGAGATATGGATTTTCAAGATTTCTGAGGGCGGGAGTGGGCGTGGCTGGGAAATTAAAGTCGCAATTTTTGGGGGAGGTCACTAGCAATCTACATACCATTTGGTAACTCTAACTTTAATATTGTAGGAAATATTCACCTTTCTTTGATTTGCGATGTGAGGTGTTTCGACATGTGATTGATTTGCCAGCCTCCCAGTGGGAGTGGCACAGAAATCTTAACACTTTGTCTAAAGCAGATAACTACAAGTGTATATCTAAAATTTCAAGTCTCTATCTTCAAAAATATTGCGTTCATCTGGACGGACAGCATGACGGACATTGCACAAAACCAATATTCTCTTTTCACTTCGTGAACGAGTATAAAAAAAATCACCATAGAAAATATTTTTAAAGTGGTTTTTGTCATATGGGGCCATTATGTATCAGAAAAAGTTAGTTTAGTAAATAAAGCAATTTGACTAGTCTGTAATTGGTGTAATAGTGTAATTGGTCGCCATAATGCCCACTTGTACGTTGTGAAATACAAGCACATGAATAGCTAAAAATTCATAGAATGCAAAAGTGGTGTTAGAATCGGGATTTAAACATGCCACTGGAATAAGATGTCTACAGCCCATGCAGAAGCTCTACGACAAGCAGTGTCACAAGCTATGGTAGCAACAACCAATTCAATTTCATCACAGCATGTACAAAATTAAGCCACGGCAGCTGCGAGAATGCCGGCCTTCAGAACGGAAGGGTACAAACATGCAGACATGTCATCGGTTGGAAAGCTATTTTCAACAGTTCGAGCTGGCGCTCGGTCTGAGCAAAATTCCGGCAGTGGATTTTCAACACTACGCACTTGCGCATATGGGAGCATATTTAAACGAGGTTTTAAGATTTCTTCTTCATCCGAAAAAGCCGGAGGAAGCGACATTCCACGACGAAAGCATTATTGATATAACATTTCAACGGCAAAAGAAATAAATATGTGGGAAGTGTTAAATTTCGACAATTAACAGAAGGTGAGGGAGAATTGGTTTCAAGTGTTAGTTTGCGCTTAAAATAGGCCGCACTATATTGTAAGTACGGCAAATTCTTAGGCAGAATGTTCATTAGACCACTCATTTTTGGATTAAAATCTCACGCAACGTGTGATGAAATAATTTCTAAAAACCCTAATTCATTTAAAAATGCGTTTGAAATGGCGGATACCTTGGAAACACACCGCAATTCGTCAACCATGAAAACGACGAAAGTCGTGAAAATAGAAGCAACAAACAAATTAAGTTATGAACAAAACAAAAATAAGGTAAATAGAGCTTTTCCTGAATTCAAGCAAACATCAACTACGAAAAACTGAAAGGAAGGAATCTGCCACGGTTGTGGAGAAAAGCACTTGAGAAGCGAATATAAATATCAAGAATCCACGTTCTTCGTGTGGAAAAAAAGCCACATTTCAAAAATTTGCAAATCCAAAATGCAACACATTACCAATGAATCAGTCTGCAGTGACCAAGATTCAATCAGCCAAAGTAGCGAATTCAATACAATCAGTAAGAAAGGCTTGAAGAAAGGTATGGTAATTGAAACGATGAATCGGTGCAACTTTGAAGTGAAAATACGAAATAATAAGCAAAGCTGCATTCGAGTTTCTTCGACGATATCCTAATTTATGCAGAGGAGTTCGACAAGCTCGTAACTGCCCTTTGGAATACATTAGAGAGTTTAAAGAAATGTGGACTACGATTAAGTAGATCAAAATGTGTATTTGCAGCGGGTTTCTGGGCCATAAAATGGATTCAATGGGAATTTACAAGTCTGCTACTCACATGAGAGCAGTACGACAAGCACTAAAGCCATTTTCTGTTGAGAAGATGCAATTGTTTTTGGACAAGGCATGCTATCATAATTCATTTATATCCAACTTATCACTTATGTACTTATGTCTTACGAGTCTAAGCTTCATTTACTACAGGCCACAGACGCGAGCAACACAGGTTTGGGAGCAGTGCTATCACATCGTTTGGCAAACGGACAGGCGTACATTGACAAGCACGGAACAAAAGCAACCTCAAATAGACAAAGAGGCGCTAGCCATTATATGGGCAGTTCGGAAATTCTTCTTATACCTTTACGCCCAGCACTGGACCCTGATTACAGATCACAAGCCGCTCTGCAAGTTCTGCACCCACACAAGTCCCTTCCAGTATTATGCAGCAGCAGTATGGCAAATTATTTAGATTTTTTGGCTAATTACGATTTCGACGTAATCTTCACTAACGAATTCGACTCCTTCATTGTACACCAGATGTAGCAGTTACCATTACAATTGCCGAAAATTTCTAAGAAAACGGTAATCGATTGCCAATTGGGTCAAATTGTAAAACTTCTTGAAGCGGGAAAGGAGTTGACAAGATGCGGATTCATCTGGAAACAAACTACAAACTAATGTCGGGATGCTTGCTGTAACAAGAACGCACATAATCCAGCCCAATACACATCATTGGGGCCGTGGGAAAGAGTCCACATTGACTAGGAGCGTCCGGTCCGGCACAATGCTGCTGGTGATATCTGATGCATATAGCAAATGGTTGGAGGTTAAGCCTATCAATACAATAACAGAAACTGCTACTATTTCAGTCTTCCCACGACCATTGTAACGTATAATGGTACAAATCTCACTTCCATAGAATTCAAGAATTTTATTACAAAAGTGGGCGTCATCCGGCTACAAACGGACAGGTAGAGAAGTCACATCAAACCATAAAAAACGCACTTAAACTTCCCCCTTCAAAAACCCGGAAAACATTAATGAGTTCCTGCAGCAATTTTGAAGAGCACCACATTCGAGAACAGGCCATGCGCCATCACAATTATTACTAGCTTGACTAATTCGCACGTGCCTGATAGTTCCTCAGTCGGTGGATCCACAAATTAATGAGCAACAATTCTAAGAACGCAAATTTCGATCATTTTTTCCAACCTATGGGAGGACAAATGGCTGTGGAGTAGAGGTCGCCACCTGGGCGATATTCATTACGAAATACAGTACAGAAACAAAGTTCAAAAACGACACATCAACCAAATTCAAAAGCGCGAGCAGAAAGATCCAAAAGAAAACGACACGAAGTTAAAATAACAGGGAACGAGAATGCGCACACATTACTATCCACCATCATCGGCACGGAATGAACCAGATGCACCAACTACGCCATCGGGAGATATCAGGCAGAACCAATAGGCACTTCCAGCCCCTAGTCGAAAACCAACATCACCATTGCCCATAACCTTAAGAAGATCTACAAGTACAATAAATGGGAAGAGTGTTGTGTATGAATTTATACTACTTCCATTGTTTCACAGTAGCGTTTACTGCTTCAAGCAAACTGTAGTTTGTATTGAATAATATTATGTAACCATCTAGCTTTAAGAAGACCTTCACTAATTGGTCGCCATAATGCCGACTTGTAAGTTGTGAAATAAAAGCACATGAATAGCCAAAAATACATAGAACACAAAATCAGTGAAAAACTATAAATTCGTCTCCGAGTGCAGTCCGTTTGTATCCCACTGGGAGGCCGACAAATCGATAACATGTCGATACACCTCAAATCGCAAATCGATTAAAGGTGAATATTTCCCACAATATTAAAGTCAGAGCCACCTTTCGCTTGAGTAAAGTAGGCCATCTACATGCAAGCATCATCAGCAAAAAGAAGAAAAACGAAACCACAGCCATCTGTTCGCGAACACCCTCAGTAATGCAAAGCGTTCCGCGGATTTGGGCCGATCCGATCGAAGTTTGAGTGCATGAACGCATCAGGATAGCCTGTTTGACCCATGATTTATATAAGCGAATGTGAAAACTGTGACATGAAGCAGGTTTGTTGAAATAACAATATTTCAGCCGTCTCACCATCGATTTCAATGATTAATATCTTAAACGACGCCAAATGAATGGCAGCTATTTAAATAAATGGGTGACGAGCAAAATATATTTTTTTTTCGAGTTTTCCCCGAATTTTAAAGTCAAACAAGTAGAAACGTTGCAGTCGTACGTAACCAACTGAGTAATACCCGTTCACAGTACACAGAAGTTATTATTGTTATTTTGGAAAAATATAGCACTTTCATATTTCGTAGGGGCGGGGGTGGGCATGGCCAAAATTAACAATCTTAACAGATCACCAAATTTGGTGACTCTAGCTCCATAACTGTGGGAGATATGGATTTTCAAGATTTCTGAGGGCGGGAGTGGGCGTGGCTGGGAAATTAAGATCGCAATTTTTGGGGAAGGTCACTAGCAATCTACCTACCATTTGGTAACTCTAACTTTAATATTGTGGGAAATATTCACCTTTCTTTGATTTGCGATATGAGGTGTATCGACATGTGATTGATTTGCCAGCCTCCCAGTGGGAGTGGCACAGAAATCTTAACACTTTGTCTAAAGCAGATAACTACAAGTGTATATCTAAAATTTCAAGTCTCTATCTTCAAAAATATTGCGTTCATCTGGACGGACAGCATGACGGACATTGCACAAAACCAATATTCTCTTTTCACTTCGTGAACGAGTATAAAAAAAATCACCATAGAAAATATTTTTAAAGTGGTTTTTGTCATATGGGGCCATTATGTATCAGAAAAAGTTAGTTTAGTAAATAAAGCAATTTGACTAGTCTGTAATTGGTGTAATAGTGTAATTGGTCGCCATAATGCCCACTTGTACGTTGTGAAATACAAGCACATGAATAGCTAAAAATTCATAGAATGCAAAAGTGGTGTTAGAATCGGGATTTAAACATGCCACTGGAATAAGATGTCTACAGCCCATGCAGAAGCTCTACGACAAGCAGTGTCACAAGCTATGGTAGCAACAACCAATTCAATTTCATCACAGCATGTACAAAATTAAGCCACGGCAGCTGCGAGAATGCCGGCCTTCAGAACGGAAGGGTACAAACATGCAGACATGTCATCGGTTGGAAAGCTATTTTCAACAGTTCGAGCTGGCGCTCGGTCTGAGCAAAATTCCGGCAGTGGATTTTCAACACTACGCACTTGCGCATATGGGAGCATATTTAAACGAGGTTTTAAGATTTCTTCTTCATCCGAAAAAGCCGGAGGAAGCGACATTCCACGACGAAAGCATTATTGATATAACATTTCAACGGCAAAAGAAATAAATATGTGGGAAGTGTTAAATTTCGACAATTAACAGAAGGTGAGGGAGAATTGGTTTCAAGTGTTAGTTTGCGCTTAAAATAGGCCGCACTATATTGTAAGTACGGCAAATTCTTAGGCAGATTGTTCATTAGACCACTCATTTTTGGATTAAAATCTCACGCAACGTGTGATGAAATAATTTCTAAAAACCCTAATTCATTTAAAAATGCGTTTGAAATGGCGGATACCTTGGAAACACACCGCAATTCGTCAACCATGAAAACGACGAAAGTCGTGAAAATAGAAGCAACAAACAAATTAAGTTATGAACAAAACAAAAATAAGGTAAATAGAGCTTTTCCTGAATTCAAGCAAACATCAACTACGAAAAACTGAAAGGAAGGAATCTGCCACGGTTGTAGAGAAAAGCACTTGAGAAGCGAATATAAATATCAAGAATCCACGTTCTTCGTGTGGAAAAAAAGCCACATTTCAAAAATTTGCAAATCCAAAATGCAACACATTACCAATGAATCAGTCTGCAGTGACCAAGATTCAATCAGCCAAAGTAGCGAATTCAATACAATCAGTAAGAAAGGCTTGAAGAAAGGTATGGTAATTGAAACGATGAATCGGTGCAACTTTGAAGTGAAAATACGAAATAATAAGCAAAGCTGCATTCGAGTTTCTTCGACGATATCCTAATTTATGCAGAGGAGTTCGACAAGCTCGTAACTGCCCTTTGGAATACATTAGAGAGTTTAAAGAAATGTGGACTACGATTAAGTAGATCAAAATGTGTATTTGCAGCGGGTTTCTGGGCCATAAAATGGATTCAATGGGAATTTACAAGTCTGCTACTCACATGAGAGCAGTACGACAAGCACTAAAGCCATTTTCTGTTGAGAAGATGCAATTGTTTTTGGACAAGGCATGCTATCATAATTCATTTATATCCAACTTATCACTTATGTACTTATGTCTTACGAGTCTAAGCTTCATTTACTACAGGCCACAGACGCGAGCAACACAGGATTGGGAGCAGTGCTATCACATCGTTTGGCAAACGGACAGGCGTACATTGACAAGCACGGAACAAAAGCAACCTCAAATGGACAAAGAGGCGCTAGCCATTATATGGGCAGTTCGGAAATTCTTCTTATACCTTTACGCCCAGCACTGGACCCTGATTACAGATCACAAGCCGCTCTGCAAGTTCTGCACCCACACAAGTGCCTTCCAGTATTATGCAGCAGCAGTATGGCAAATTATTTAGATTTTTTGGCTAATTACGATTTCGACGTAATCTTCACTGACGAATTCGACTCCTTCATTGTACTCCAGACGTAGCAGTTACCATTACAATTGCCGAAAATTTCTAAGGAAACGGTAATCGATTGCCAATTGGGTCAAATTGTAAAACTTCTTGAAGCGGGAAAGGAGTTGACAAGATGCGGATTCATCTGGAAACAAACTACAAACTAATGTCGGAATGCTTGCTGTAACAAGAACGCACATAATCCAGCCCAATACACATCATTGGGGCCGTGGGAAGGAGTCCACATTGACTAGGAGCGTCCGGTCCGGCACAATGCTGCTGGTGATATCTGATGCATATAGCAAATGGTTGGAGGTTAAGCCTATCAATACAATAACAGAAACTGCTACTATTTCAGTCTTCCCACGACCATTGTAACGTATAATGGTACAAATCTCACTTCCATAGAATTCAAGAATTTTATTACAAAAGTGGGCGTCATCCGGCTACAAACGGACAGGTAGAGAAGTCACATCAAACCATAAAAAACGCACTTAAATCAATGCAAACTTTCCCCTTCAAAAACCAGGAAAACATTAATGAGTTCCTGCAGCAATTTTGAAGAGCACCACATACGAGAACAGGCCATGCGCCATCACAATTATTACTAGCTTGACTAATTCGCACGTGCCTGATAGTTCCTCAGTCGGTGGATCCACAAATTAATGAGCAACAATTCTAAGAACGCAAATTCCGATCATTTTTTCCAACCTATGGGAGGACAAATGGCTGTGGAGTAGAGGTCGCCACCTGTGCGATATTCATTATGATATACAGTACAGAAACAAAGTTCAAAAACGACACATCAACCAAATTCAAAAGCGCGAGCAGAAAGATCCAAAAGAAAACGACACGAAGTTAAAATAACAGGGAACGAGAATGCGCACACATTACTATCCACCATCATCGGCACGGAATGAACCAGATGCACCAACTACGCCATCGGGAGATATCAGGCAGAACCAATAGGCACTTCCAGCCCCTAGTCGAAAACCAACATCACCATTGCCCATAACCTTAAGAAGATCTACAAGAACAATAAATGGGAAGAGTGTTGTGTATGAATTTATACTACTTCCATTGTTTCACAGTAGCGTTTACTGCTTCAAGCAAACTGTAGTTTGTATTGAATAATATTATGTAACCATCTAGCTTTAAGAAGACCTTCACTAATTGGTCGCCATAATGCCGACTTGTAAGTTGTGAAATAAAAGCACATGAATAGCCAAAAATACATAGAACACAAAATCAGTGAAAAACTATAAATTCGTCTCCGAGTGCAGTCCGTTTGTATCCCACTGGGAGGCTGACAAATCGATAACATGTCGATACACCTCAAATCGCAAATCGATTAAAGGTGAATATTTCCCACAATATTAAAGTCAGAGCCACCTTTCGCTTGAGTAAAGTAGGCCATCTACATGCAAGCATCATCAGCAAAAAGAAGAAAAACGAAACCACAGCCATCTGTTCGCGAACACCCTCAGTAATGCAAAGCGTTCCGCGGATTTGGGCCGATCCGATCGAAGTTTGAGTGCATGAACGCATCAGGATAGCCTGTTTGACCCATGATTTATATAACCGAATGTGAAAACTGTGACATGAAGCAGGTTTGTTGAAATAACAATATTTCAGCCGTCTCACCATCGATTTCAATGATTAATATCTTAAACGACGCCAAATGAATGGCAGCTATTTAAATAAATGGGTGACGAGCAAAATATATTTTTTTTTCGAGTTTTCCCCGAATTTTAAAGTCAAACAAGTAGAAACGTTGCAGTCGTACGTAACCAACTGAGTAATACCCGTTCACAGTACACAGAAGTTATTATTGTTATTTTGGAAAAATATAGCACTTTCATATTTCGTAGGGGCGGGGGTGGGCATGGCCAAAATTAACAATCTTAACAGATCACCAAATTTGGTGACTCTAGCTCCATAACTGTGGGAGATATGGATTTTCAAGATTTCTGAGGGCGGGAGTGGGCGTGGCTGGGAAATTAAGGTCGCAATTTTTGGGGGAGGTCACTAGCAATCTACATACCATTTGGTAACTCTGACTTTAATATTGTGGGAAATATTCACCTTTCTTTGATTTGCGATGTGAGGTGTATCGACATGTGATTGATTTGCCAGCCTCCCAGCGGGAGTGGCACAGAAATCTTAACACTTTGTCGAAAGCAGATAACTACAAGTGTATATCTAAAATTTCAAGTCTCTATCTTCAAAAATATTGCGTTCATCTGGACGGACAGCATGACGGACATTGCACAAAACCAATATTCTCTTTTCACTTCGTGAACGAGTATAAAAAAAATCACCATAGAAAATATTTTTAAAGTGGTTTTCGTCATATGGGGCCATTATGTATCAGAAAAAGTTAGTTTAGTAAATAAAGCAATTTGACTAGTCTGTAATTGGTGTAATAGTGTAATTGGTCGCCAAAGTTAGTTTAGTAAATAAAGCAATTTGACTAGTCTGTAATTGGTGTAATAGTGTAATTGGTCGCCATAATGCCCACTTGTACGTTGTGAAATACAAGCACATGAATAGCTAAAAATTCATAGAATGCAAAAGTGGTGTTAGAATCGGGATTTAAACATGCCACTGGAATAAGATGTCTACAGCCCCTGCAGAAGCTCTACGACAAGCAGCGTCACAAGCTATGGTAGCAACAACCAATTCAATTTCATCACAGCATGTACAAAATTAAGCCACGGCAGCTGCGAGAATGCCGGCCTTCAGAACGGAAGGGTACAAACATGCAGACATGTCATCGGTTGGAAAGCTATTTTCAACAGTTCGAGCTGGCGCTCGGTCTGAGCAAAATTCCGGCAGTGGATTTTCAACACTACGCACTTGCGCATATGGGAGCATATTTAAACGAGGTTTTAAGATTTCTTCTTCATCCGAAAAAGCCGGAGGAAGCGACATTCAGACGAAAGCATTATTGATATAACATTTCAACGGCAAAAGAAATAAATATGTGGGCTGTTAAATTTCGCAATTAACAGAAGGTGAGGGAGAATTGTTTCAAGTGTTAGTTTGCGTTAAAATAGGCCGCACTATATTGTAAGGCAAATTCTTAGCAGAATGTTCATTAGACCACTCATTTTTGGATTAAAATCTCACGCAACGTGTGATGAAATAATTTCTAAAAACCCTAATTCATTTAAAAATGCGTTTGAAATGGCGGATACCTTGGAAACACACCGCAATTCGTCAACCATGAAAACGACGAAAGTCGTGAAAATAGAAGCAACAAACAAATTAAGTTATGAACCAAACAAAAATAAGGTAAATAGAGCTGTTCCTGAATTCAAGCAAACATCAACTACGAAAAACTGAAAGGAAGGAATCTGCCACGGTTGTGGAGAAAAGCACTTGAGAAGCGAATATAAATATCAAGAATCCACGTTCTTCGTGTGGAAAAAAAGCCACATTTCAAAAATTTGCAAATCCAAAATGCAACACATTACCAATGAATCAGTCTGCAGTGACCAAGATTCAATCAGCCAAAGTAGCGAATTCAATACAATCAGTAAGAAAGGCTTGAAGAAAGGTATGGTAATTGAAACGATGAATCGGTGCAACTTTGAAGTGAAAATACGAAATAATAAGCAAAGCTGCATTCGAGTTCCTTCGACGATATCCTAATTTATGCAGAGGAGTTCGACAAGCTCGTAACTGCCCTTTGGAATACATTAGAGAGTTTAAAGAAATGTGGACTACGATTAAGTAGATCAAAATGTGTATTTGCAGCGGGTTTCTGGGCCATAAAATGGATTCAATGGGAATTTACAAGTCTGCTACTCACATGAGAGCAGTACGACAAGCACTAAAGCCATTTTCTGTTGAGAAGATGCAATTGTTTTTGGACAAGGCATGCTATCATAATTCATTTATATCCAACTTATCACTTATGTACTTATGTCTTACGAGTCTAAGCTTCATTTACTACAGGCCACAGACGCGAGCAACACAGGATTGGGAGCAGTGCTATCACATCGTTTGGCAAACGGACAGGCGTACATTGACAAGCACAGAACAAAAGCAACCTCAAATGGACAAAGAGGCGCTAGCCATTATATGGGCAGTTCGGAAATTCTTCTTATACCTTTACGCCCAGCACTGGACCCTGATTACAGATCACAAGCCGCTCTGCAAGTTCTGCACCCACACAAGTGCCTTCCAGTATTATGCAGCAGCAGTATGGCAAATTATTTAGATTTTTTGGCTAATTACGATTTCGACGTAATCTTCACTGACGAATTCGACTCCTTCATTGTACTCCAGACGTAGCAGTTACCATTACAATTGCCGAAAATTTCTAAGGAAACGGTAATCGATTGCCAATTGGGTCAAATTGTAAAACTTCTTGAAGCGGGAAAGGAGTTGACAAGATGCGGATTCATCTGGAAACAAACTACAAACTAATGTCGGGATGCTTGCTGTAACAAGAACGCACATAATCCAGCCCAATACACATCATTGGGGCCGTGGGAAAGAGTCCACATTGACTAGGAGCGTCCGGTCCGGCACAATGCTGCTGGTGATATCTGATGCATATAGCAAATGGTTGGAGGTTAAGCCTATCAATACAATAACAGAAACTGCTACTATTTCAGTCTTCCCACGACCATTGTAACGTATAATGGTACAAATCTCACTTCCATAGAATTCAAGAATTTTATTACAAAAGTGGGCGTCATCCGGCTACAAACGGACAGGTAGAGAAGTCACATCAAACCATAAAAAACGCACTTAAATCAATGCAAACTTCCCCCTTCAAAAACCAGGAAAACATTAATGAGTTCCTGCAGCAATTTTGAAGAGCACCACATACGAGAACAGGCCATGCGCCATCACAATTATTACTAGCTTGACTAATTCGCACGTGCCTGATAGTTCCTCAGTCGGTGGATCCACAAATTAATGAGCAACAATTCTAAGAACGCAAATTCCGATCATTTTTTCCAACCTATGGGAGGACAAATGGCTGTGGAGTAGAGGTCGCCACCTGGGCGATATTCATTACGATATACAGTACAGAAACAAAGTTCAAAAACGACACATCAACCAAATTCAAAAGCGCGAGCAGAAAGATCCAAAAGAAAACGACACGAAGTTAAAATAACAGGGAACGAGAATGCGCACACATTACTATCCACCATCATCGGCACGGAATGAACCAGATGCACCAACTACGCCATCGGGAGATATCAGGCAGAACCAATAGGCACTTCCAGCCCCTAGTCGAAAACCAACATCACCATTGCCCATAACCTTAAGAAGATCTACAAGAACAATAAATGGGAAGAGTGTTGTGTATGAATTTATACTACTTCCATTGTTTCACAGTAGCGTTTACTGCTTCAAGCAAACTGTAGTTTGTATTGAATAATATTATGTAACCATCTAGCTTTAAGAAGACCTTCACTAATTGGTCGCCATAATGCCGACTTGTAAGTTGTGAAATAAAAACACATGAATAGCCAAAAATACATAGAACACAAAATCAGTGAAAAACTATAAATTCGTCTCCGAGTGCAGTCCGTTTGTATCCCACTGGGAGGCTGACAAATCGATAACATGTCGATACACCTCAAATCGCAAATCGATTAAAGGTGAATATTTCCCACAATATTAAAGTCAGAGCCACCTTTCGCTTGAGTAAAGTAGGCCATCTACATGCAAGCATCATCAGCAAAAAGAAGAAAAACGAAACCACAGCCATCTGTTCGCGAACACCCTCAGTAATGCAAAGCGTTCCGCGGATTTGGGCCGATCCGATCGAAGTTTGAGTGCATGAACGCATCAGGATAGCCTGTTTGACCCATGATTTATATAAGCGAATGTGAAAACTGTGACATGAAGCAGGTTTGTTGAAATAACAATATTTCAGCCGTCTCACCATCGATTTCAATGATTAATATCTTAAACGACGCCAAATGAATGGCAGCTATTTAAATAAATGGGTGACGAGCAAAATATATTTTTTTTTCGAGTTTTCCCCGAATTTTAAAGTCAAACAAGTAGAAACGTTGCAGTCGTACGTAACCAACTGAGTAATACCCGTTCACAGTACACAGAAGTTATTATTGTTATTTTGGAAAAATATAGCACTTTCATATTTCGTAGGGGCGGGGGTGGGCATGGCCAAAATTAACAATCTTAACAGATCTCCAAATTTGGTGACTCTAGCTCCATAACTGTGGGAGATATGGATTTTCAAGATTTCTGAGGGCGGGAGTGGGCGTGGCTGGGAAATTAAGGTCGCAATTTTTGGGGGAGGTCACTAGCAATCTACATACCATTTGGTAACTCTGACTTTAATATTGTGAGAAATATTCACCTTTCTTTGATTTGCGATGTGAGGTGTATCGACATGTGATTGATTTGCCAGCCTCCCAGTGGGAGTGGCACAGAAATCTTAACACTTTGTCTAAAGCAGATAACTACAAGTGTATATCTAAAATTTCAAGTCTCTATCTTCAAAAATATTGCGTTCATCTGGACGGACAGCATGACGGACATTGCACAAAACCAATATTCTCTTTTCACTTCGTGAACGAGTATAAAAAAAATCACCATAGAAAATATTTTTAAAGTGGTTTTCGTCATATGGGGCCATTATGTATCAGAAAAAGTTAGTTTAGGTAAATAAAGCAATTTGACTAGTCTGTAATTGGTGTAATAGTGTAATTGGTCGCCATAATGCCCACTTGTACGTTGTGAAATACAAGCACATGAATAGCTAAAAATTCATAGAATGCAAAAGTGGTGTTAGAATCGGGATTTAAACATGCCACTGGAATAAGATGTCTACAGCCCATGCAGAAGCTCTACGACAAGCAGCGTCACAAGCTATGGTAGCAACAACCAATTCAATTTCATCACAGCATGTACAAAATTAAGCCACGGCAGCTGCGAGAATGCCGGCCTTCAGAACGGAAGGGTACAAACATGCAGACATGTCATCGGTTGGAAAGCTATTTTCAACAGTTCGAGCTGGCGCTCGGTCTGAGCAAAATTCCGGCAGTGGATTTTCAACACTACGCACTTGCGCATATGGGAGCATATTTAAACGAGGTTTTAAGATTTCTTCTTCATCCGAAAAATCTCACGCAACGTGTGATGAAATAATTTCTAAAAACCCTAATTCATTTAAAAATGCGTAAAAATGCGTTTGAAATGGCGGATACCTTGGAAACACACCGCAATTCGTCAACCATGAAAACGACGAAAGTCGTGAAAATAGAAGCAACAAACAAATTAAGTTATGAACAAAACAAAAATAAGGTAAATAGAGCTGTTCCTGAATTCAAGCAAACATCAACTACGAAAAACTGAAAGGAAGGAATCTGCCACGGTTGTAGAGAAAAGCACTTGAGAAGCGAATATAAATATCAAGAATCCACGTTCTTCGTGTGGAAAAAAAGCCACATTTCAAAAATTTGCAAATCCAAAATGCAACACATTACCAATGAATCAGTCTGCAGTGACCAAGATTCAATCAGCCAAAGTAGCGAATTCAATACAATCAGTAAGAAAGGCTTGAAGAAAGGTATGGTAATTGAAACGATGAATCGGTGCAACTTTGAAGTGAAAATACGAAATAATAAGCAAAGCTGCATTCGAGTTTCTTCGACGATATCCTAATTTATGCAGAGGAGTTCGACAAGCTCGTAACTGCCCTTTGGAATACATTAGAGAGTTTAAAGAAATGTGGACTACGATTAAGTAGATCAAAATGTGTATTTGCAGCGGGTTTCTGGGCCATAAAATGGATTCAATGGGAATTTACAAGTCTGCTACTCACATGAGAGCAGTACGACAAGCACTAAAGCCATTTTCTGTTGAGAAGATGCAATTGTTTTTGGACAAGGCATGCTATCATAATTCATTTATATCCAACTTATCACTTATGTACTTATGTCTTACGAGTCTAAGCTTCATTTACTACAGGCCACAGACGCGAGCAACACAGGATTGGGAGCAGTGCTATCACATCGTTTGGCAAACGGACAGGCGTACATTGACAAGCACGGAACAAAAGCAACCTCAAATGGACAAAGAGGCGCTAGCCATTATATGGGCAGTTCGGAAATTCTTCTTATACCTTTACGCCCAGCACTGGACCCTGATTACAGATCACAAGCCGCTCTGCAAGTTCTGCACCCACACAAGTGCCTTCCAGTATTATGCAGCAGCAGTATGGCAAATTATTTAGATTTTTTGGCTAATTACGATTTCGACGTAATCTTCACTGACGAATTCGACTCCTTCATTGTACTCCAGACGTAGCAGTTACCATTACAATTGCCGAAAATTTCTAAGGAAACGGTAATCGATTGCCAATTGGGTCAAATTGTAAAACTTCTTGAAGCGGGAAAGGAGTTGACAAGATGCGGATTCATCTGGAAACAAACTACAAACTAATGTCGGAATGCTTGCTGTAACAAGAACGCACATAATCCAGCCCAATACACATCATTGGGGCCGTGGGAAAGAGTCCACATTGACTAGGAGCGTCCGGTCCGGCACAATGCTGCTGGTGATATCTGATGCATATAGCAAATGGTTGGAGGTTAAGCCTATCAATACAATAACAGAAACTGCTACTATTTCAGTCTTCCCACGACCATTGTAACGTATAATGGTACAAATCTCACTTCCATAGAATTCAAGAATTTTATTACAAAAGTGGGCGTCATCCGGCTACAAACGGACAGGTAGAGAAGTCACATCAAACCATAAAAAACGCACTTAAATCAATGCAAACTTCCCCCTTCAAAAACCAGGAAAACATTAATGAGTTCCTGCAGCAATTTTGAGAAGAAGCCATGCGCCATCACAATTATTACTAGCTTGACTAATTCGCACGTGCCTGATAGTTCCTCAGTCGGTGGATCCACAAAATAATGAGCAACAATTCTAAGAACGCAAATTCCGATCATTTTTTCCAACCTATGGGAGGACAAATGGCTGTGGAGTAGAGGTCGCCACCTGGGCGATATTCATTACGATATACAGTACGGAAACAAAGTTCAAAAACGACACATCAACCAAATTCAAAAGCGCGAGCAGAAAGATCCAAAAGAAAACGACACGAAGTTAAAATAACAGGGAACGAGAATGCGCACACATTACTATCCACCATCATCGGCACGGAATGAACCAGATGCACCAACTACGCCATCGGGAGATATCAGGCAGAACCAATAGGCACTTCCAGCCCCTAGTCGAAAACCAACATCACCATTGCCCATAACCTTAAGAAGATCTACAAGAACAATAAATGGGAAGAGTGTTGTGTATGAATTTATACTACTTCCATTGTTTCACAGTAGCGTTTACTGCTTCAAGCAAACTGTAGTTTGTATTGAATAATATTATGTAACCAACTAGCTTTAAGAAGACCTTCACTAATTGGTCGCCATAATGCCGACTTGTAAGTTGTGAAATAAAAGCACATGAATAGCCAAAAATACATAGAACACAAAATCAGTGAAAAACTATAAATTCGTCTCCGAGTGCAGTCCGTTTGTATCCCACTGGGAGGCTGACAAATCGATAACATGTCGATACACCTCAAATCGCAAATCGATTAAAGGTGAATATTTCCCACAATATTAAAGTTAGAGTCACCTTTCACTTGAGTAAAGTAGGCCATCTACATGCAAGCATCATCAGCAAAAAGAAGAAAAACGAAACCACAGCCATCTGTTCGCGAACACCCTCAGTAATGCAAAGCGTTCCGCGGATTTGGGCCGATCCGATCGAAGTTTGAGTGCATGAACGCATCAGGATAGCCTGTTTGACCCATGATTTATATAAGCGAATGTGAAAACTGTGACATGAAGCAGGTTTGTTGAAATAACAATATTTCAGCCGTCTCACCATCGATTTCAATGATTAATATCTTAAACGACGCCAAATGAATGGCAGCTATTTAAATAAATGGGTGACGAGCAAAATATATTTTTTTTCGAGTTTTCCCCGAATTTTAAAGTCAAACAAGTAGAAACGTTGTAGTCGTACGTAACCAACTGAGTAATACCCGTTCACAGTACACAGAAGTTATTATTGTTATTTTGGAAAAATATAGCACTTTCATATTTCGTAGGGGCGGGGGTGGGCATGGCCAAAATTAACAATCTTAACAGATCACCAAATTTGGTGACTCTAGCTCCATAACTGTGGGAGATATGGATTTTCAAGATTTCTGAGGGCGGGAGTGGGCGTGGCTGGGAAATTAAGGTCGCAATTTTTGGGGGAGGTCACTAGCAATCTACATACCATTTGGTAACTCTGACTTTAATATTGTGGGAAATATTCACCTTTCTTTGATTTGCGATATGAGGTGTATCGACATGTGATTGATTTGCCAGCCTCCCAGTGGGAGTGGCACAGAAATCTTAACACTTTGTCTAAAGCAGATAATTTTTTTTATTTATTTATTTATTTATTTAATAGGTTGACAGATCGAGTGTCAACCTAAGTAAAATGTATAAAAACTAAGAAATACATTGAAAATATATATAAACAATTAAAAGCTAAAAGCCCAAGAGAATTATAAACAATACTCATAACATCACCGACACGATGGGGGTATTTTATTTGCCAGTCCGGCTAGCTATGCCCCTAATCACAGCTAGT